>JAUZNC010047435.1:0-55770 GCA_034780395.1 Vannuccia rotundouncinata | reverse complement strand
CCAATCCAAGTCACTTCGATTTCTTTGCAAGAAATAAAGGTGCCTTCCAAGTTGACTTGGAAAGAAATCAAAGTTTCGGATCACTGGGTAATCAAGAGAAACTTTCTACTGGAAATCCCTCAAAGACTTCGATAGAGAAATTGATGAAGTTATTGCCAACAGGAGCGAAGAAAATGAAGTTTGATGGTCGGGAAGGGCAGGAAGGATCACTTGGAGAGGCTGAAGCTGATATGGGGTGTTTAGTCAGCAATTTTTTTTAATCAGCTCAATCATTTAGTTAACTCACTCAATTTAAAAGTAATCTTTCATCTGTGTATAACATTTATAACATATCAAACTATGACCGGTTACTATGTTTGCTTTTGAGTGGTCAAAAAGATGGACAAACTTTGACTGTTGAAGTCATACCTTTTTAAATTTCGAAGGAAACGTACGCAAAACTCTGCAGTTCATGTAACCTTACTTCATGATAAGGTATGTTTCACAACTTTTATAAACGATAACAACATTGACTTCTTTGATAACAGTCAATGTCCTTGTAATTCTCCAGACTTGAATCAGTGTGCAATTATTATAAGGTATGTTAAAGTTGTAAAATGTTTTTCACAATGTACTCAGAATATTATTTGAATGCTTGCTTTTATCTTTTGCTGCTCGCTTGGCAGCTGAACATGTAACTCGCGGAGGCTGCACAGATTACTGCAAGCGATGGTTGTTATACTAACACCCCAAGTTATATTATAATAATGTGTTTAACAATATACTATAATATATATATTTTTAAAAAACTATTTTTATCTAACAATTAATTTTTATATTAGGATATATACCTCAATAAATTGAATAAAAAAATATTAATGATAATATGTAGAATATGTTACAAATTTATGCATTATTAAAAGTGCATTAGGTATATAATAAAAATTAGGTCATCTGCTTATTAATATTATCTTCTTATTATAATTTTAAACGTTTTATATATGGCTATATACAAAGAATTATATACAATAATGAATATATGTATAAAAAACGATGAAAAACAAAAATATATTTTTATAATTAATAAAAATGTACACTCTAAATACACAAGCCACCAAAATTTATAAACATTAAAAATATGACTAATTATTATTAAATGAGTCAATTCATGACACCATTAGAAATACAATCAGGTACAATGTACATGTTAAATAAAACAAATTGTAGAATAACAAATACAAAAATATATAAAAAGGAACAAATATTTTAAAGAATTAAACTAATTATAAATATTGAGATAAAAACACATTAAATAGTAACCAGTTAAATATTTATTTAGATGTGTAGAACAATATTATAAATGTATACAAAAATAACAAAAATTCGATAAATAATCAAATTTAAACAATTAACAGATATCACAAATATAAGTAGGTACTGTAACAAACAAAAATAAATTGTATTTAACTATTCGAAAAAATTACTAATGTGATGTAATGATGATATCTAGAAGTATAAATTATTATCCCAAACATTTTTATCTTATTAATCGATAATTGGAATGAATTAATCATTAATTGTACTCATATACAAAATCATATAATTCAAAATAAATTGTAATATATATAATAATTCTACTATTGGAGCGAACGATGTTTCATTTTCTTAGTTTTTTTTGGAATAAATTGTAAACCATTAATTTTATGATGAATTGAATATAGATACTAAACTACACTTTAAAATAAATGATTTTTCATTGATTTAAAAATTAGTGCAATTTACGTTGATGACTCCAAAGTTTCCAGACGTAAGAAAAAGACAGATTACATATATTGCAAAAGAATAACCCTTTACTAATTTGGTGATTGAGTAAGTGTGTAGTCAATCTTGAAGGAAGGTCAAACGATTTGGAACAATCAGAGCATTTGAAAGGTTTTGGGGATTCTGAATGAACCAACCGTTGGTGTTTGTTTCGATTAGACATTTCGCTAAATTGCTTGTTACAAATGTTGCATTTATAAGGCTGTTCACCTGTATGGACACGTCTATGTTTTATCTTGTTAAATATACTTGCAAAAGTTAAACTACATATGTCACATTTATGTTTTTTTACCTTAATTAATTTCTTTTTCTTGTCAATTAGTGATATTCCAAGATGTGCATTTTTGTGATTACGAAGAGATTGCGATGATCGAAACTGCTCTGGACAAATATCACACTTAAATCGTTTTTCAGGGTCATGCATTCTTCTGTGTTTGCAAAGACTGGAATTATCCACGAAACGTTTGAGGCACTGTGTACATTGGAAGGGCTTTTCTCCTGTATGCATACGTATGTGTACAGTTAGCGTATCTCTCCTCGATAGAACCTTGAGACAAATATGACAAGTGTACGTTTTATTCGATTTACGTTTCAAATTTTTTTGTTTCGGTATTGTGGAAGAGGTTGACATGTCGTCATCGCTGTAGTTATCGGAATCACTATGTTTCTTCTGTCTTTCCATTGAGATTTATATTCTGAAAACAAATAAACCGTAAAAAATATCAAATAGGCCAAAAATGAAAAACAACTTAATAAAATAATTAGTAACATTCGTCCAATTAAAAACTTGTCGCTTCTTGTAGATCAAAAATAAGAAAATCACTCTGAACAATTTTTGAACCCATGAACCCGTTATCAAGTGAAGTCGTACTATTCAATTAATTAATAGATTAATAATAATTTGCATTTTATTTGTAATGATACACACGCTGATGAGTTCAATATTAAAATTTAGTGACTTTTACAAAATAATTATTAATAGATTTTAGTTATGTATAATACCAGTGTGTACTATGATAAAAATAGTGCATAAAAAATTAAACACAGGCTCCATTATCCCCTGGCTTCATGGCAAGGCAAATTTTTTAATAATAAAATCGATAGAAATTAGAATTTTGTACATAATGATAATATAGTTTTACATAAAGAATAATGTATGTAGGTATATCATATAATTAAAAAATGTAAGTGTGTACATAATATAGAAAAGTGTAATGTTTTCTTAAAATTATATATATCTTATCGGGACTTTCGTGATTATTTTGTTCTTTTAATCGGCACACCAACTCTGATAGGGACAGTCCAGATTAGTATATAGTTTTCAACAAATCCTAACAAAAATATCTTATCAGGACTTTCCAGATTAGAAATGATTTTAAGAACCCATAAAAGTATAAATATAAAATATAAATTGAAAATATAAATATTATAGAAAATGTCTACAAAATCAATGTTATCGATCGTTTATTTAAAGTTAATTAAAACCAGAAAAATTATTATTTGAAATATTTAAAAATATTACATATTACGCATTCGACTTGATAAATATACAAATTTTCAAAAGCAATCAAACACTGTCCCTATAAGAAATAATTTGAGGCACGTCCCGAGGGAGGGATTGTTTAGTAATAATCAACCAATCTTAGGCATCAAATTTATCAGCCTATTCTTCTTTAAATTTAGTTTCTCTATAGACATATCAATAGAAGTACTTGATAGAAGTACAATAATTATTGTTAACCAAAAATGTTGATTATATACAGGGATGAGATTGAGGTTTAGTCAAATCCGCGGAAAAAAAACCAAGCGAAGACTCGATTATCAACCAAGGGTATGGCAACGCAATAGAGTAGCCTCTAAAATCATCGCCACTGCACTGAGATTTGTTGAGGTTTTAAGACCTAGAATGCATCTAAGGGAATATAGAATCCACAAATATAGATCTACAAAATTAATCGTTTTTGATAGTGCTGTTTATGTTTTTAAGGTAATTAGGTACCAGGACGATATAAAAAATAATTTATTGAAAATAGTTTTTTAAATAACGTTGGAAAAGTAAATAATAGGGGAATAACTCAGACAGTGGCAACACTGTATATATACCTATATATATACATTAAATGAAATAAAGCGCTATTTACATAGATTGTTTAGAGATTAAAAACAATATATATAAAATGTGTAATTTTCAATATTGTAATAGCGGTTCCTCAGGATAACACTTACTGCAATTACATTCCGTAACCACTTGTGTTAATCAGTTGACAACTCTTCACAAGATCCTAACTAGCTGTATCCTTCACATATAGTAGATGAAATACTGAAAAAGTCCTCTAAATCAAACTGATTATTGAAAAAACAACAATGCTAAACTACTCAAAGCAAAACTAACTTTACTTGATATGTCTAAAGCTTTTGACTGTGTGAACAGAATAGACTGTCAGAGACTCTGGAAACTGATTCAGTTCACTTAATCTCTCAACTTCTCAACAAAGCAACATTCAAAGTAAAAAATGGCAAGATTGAAGGACCCATATGTAAAACTAACATACGCATCCCACAAGGAGATAGCCTCAGTCCTACTCTATTTACCTACTATCTAGCAAAAACCATTCAAGCCAGTAACAACACTACTTAGCATGACCACAACTATATAACAGAAGACAAAATTGAAGAAGACAGACTAAATCTCTTGAAACTTAGATTCAGCCTCTTTTTTTTGCAGATGACATCACTTGGATTATCACTACAGATGAAAAAACAGAATATATCTATCAACAAATCAAACAATCACAAGCAATCTACAATGATTATCTCAATGAAATCAAGACAGAAAAACACATTATTGAGAAAAATGAAAACTCATGGAATTTTTTTTAAATATCTAGAATTTTTTTTGATACACTTGAAGATATCAAATGCAGACAACATTTGGCCATCAATGCTTTTAACCAGATTAGTAGTATTCTGTGCAACCAAAAACTTCCTCTTCAAACTAGGCTCAATCTCTTCACCACCATAGTACAGCCAATCTTCCTTTACAACAGTGAATTTTGGTGCATCAATATTACCTATAGGAAAGAAAATCACTTGGAAGAATCGTGGAAATAAAATGGCTCAACATCAATATCAACAAAAAAAACTCTACAATTCAAATGAGACACAAGAATGGGGCAAACAAATCAAAATCAGGAGACTCTCATGGGTTGGACACATGCTTAGAATCTATGGAGAAACTCCAATTAAGAAAATCTTCATAGAAAACCTTTTAACCCACAGGATAAAGGCCTAGTAGAAAGAAAACCCACTACTGGGAAATCATACTCATTGATCTAAATGACCTAGGCAAATGACAAGAGACTTTGGAAAAATCAATTTAATCAGTTAAAGAAAGTGCAGAATGTTCAAATAAATGGAAACCTGCAATTGAAGAAGAATGAATATATGACCTGGTATAGATTTTAGTATGTAAAATGAGTTGGTAGAATAGTCCAAAATAAATATAATATACCTATAGGTAAAACTGAAATTTTAAATATTAGCAAAAACTATATCATACATACTATTTATATTGTGTAAAAGTGTTTAATTATTATTTAAAATAATTTACAGAATTTTCAGAGAAAAATTCTCACACTTTTCCAGGTTTTCCCCTAACCATATTTCCAAAATTCCAAAAGAGTAAGCAAATATTATAACAAAAGGAAAAAATCAATATAGCCTCATTTGGTACAAAAAATTAAATCTATTTATTTTTTATAGTTATTATTTTCTGGAAGAGGTAAATCTAAGTATGTAAGTTCATACAAAAAATTTAAGTATAAGTATTTTTTTAAATAAAATATATAATCTTTTCTGCAAATCACCAAACCTAACAAAAATTCCCTAACCTTTTAGGAAAATCACTTAAAATGACCAAAATTTGCTGACTTTTCCAGAAGCATGAGAACCCTGAGAATTTACATGTCACATATGGCATTGGCTGCCATTTTAAATTTGGTATATTTTGAAAATGTTCCTGTGATGATATTTTGGTAAACCTTTTTTTGGTAATGCATACATATGAATAGTTTGTAAAAAATGCTTTGCTTGCATTTTTTCCTGGTTACTTTTGTCCAAACAGTAAAATGAAATTACTATCAGTGATATCAAAACAATTTTGAAATGCTTTAGAATTATTTTTGACCTATACTACAAAATAGAGAAATCTACTAAGCAACAATTTGTTGCCTTAATGCATTACAGTCTAAAGGTGCATGACTGTTTAAATGTCAATTTTAATGGAAAATGGATTGGGTGAAGAGATCCATTGTAGTGACCAGCTAGATCTCTCTATTTGATGTTCCCAGACTTCTTCTGTGTGGTATGATGAATATATAGTATACTCAAGAAATCCAAGAAGCACAATTCATATACTCAACTTTGTGAAAAGGTCTATGAAAGTGTTTTTGGTAAAGTTCAGTAAAAAGTAAAAATAAAGCAGGGTGCAGGCAGGGGCATTTGCTCCACACTAGGTACTGTTCTGATAATGCTGTAATATAAAAAATAATGTGCCTTTTTAACCAGTACCTAAGTTAGTAAATGAAATATATTCCACAATATTTAATAATACTGACTTCATTTTGTTAACTGATAAATATTCATATTTGACAGAAAAAATGTTCATTACTTTCATTAATTCAACTATTTTGCTTATTTGTCTACTTTTCAAAAAACAAATTTTTAAATTTGAAACTATCATTGTACCAATACTTTTACCATGGCTGAAAAAGTCTCTACACTACTTTGTTACTGTACATAGAGCACAACATGTATTTAACATTTTCCTTTTAATAAATTGAATTCCAACTGTATGAATATTCTTCTTCTAGAGGGGGGCTGGGGTATATAAAAAGCATACAGGTGCATATATAAAGGGGAAATAGGTTAAAATTGGAATAATGACAGTGTAAATACTTTAAGGAATGTCTCATAGTAAAACTTATATAACGTCATATTTTTTTAAAATTAAATATTTAGATTGAAATAGTTTAATAAATAATAGAATTTTTGATGATTCATTTTTTACATAGAACATCTCTGCACTGTGTGGGTATAGTGGTTTTCTATAGCTGATAAAAAATTTGGAAAATTTGTTAAATAAATATTATTTGACAAAATGTATTATATAATCTAAACGAATATAAGAAATATCAAATAAATAACAATATTTAAAATGTATAAACAAAACTAAAACTAATTCATATAATATTTTTGTTAATTAAAACAAATTATATGAATTATAAATTATAAATATATAAATAAATTATATATTTTAAATCTACAATAGTATACAATAAATACATTATAATTTGATTGCCTATAATTAACCTTATCTTAATTAGGTAAAAATTAAGAAACATTCTTTGCATAACAGATTTAAATATAAGAGCTGCCTTTTACTAAGCCGATAAAAGTTAAATGATCTGACAGTTAAAAACAATATATCGACTATACAACTAAATAATTTTATTGAATCAATTAGAAAGTTACAGTTAAAAATATTCAATAATTTTTTGACAATTATATAGGAATATGTAAATTTTAATTAAAATTAATTTTTAAAAATTTTTACCCTGTAATACCGCGTGGAATAAAACCCCCTTGTCGAAGAGATAATTGCATTATGCAGTATTTAAATTATACTTGACATTAAATTAGAAATTTTGATAGATAATATGATGGAATATTTTTATACGGCTGGGCCCCTCTTAAAGACCATATAATTAAAGCCTATTACAATGGAATGAGGCCCCTTCACTCTTTTTTAAAGTGCACTAAAAATAGAGGCCCCTTTCCATTCTGAAGTGGGTGGCCACGGCCTTTCCTTTTTGGTGACGGGCCTGATAATAATTGATACAACATTTCATGGCGCCCCCCCACCCAAAACATTACTATATTTTCGCATAATATGACCGTCCATCCCCTTAATTAATAGTTAATAATATTATATATATATATTTTACTAAATACACATATTCAATTTATCTACAAATATTTTATAGTTAAATCAGTATCATAAAGAGGAAACATTGCATTGGCCTTTGTCATGACATTTTGTGGATCGTGAGACTTCAAAAATTATTATTATTAAAATTGAATTGTTTAAATTTTACATATAATAACCGCGTAAATTAATTTTTTATTAAATAAATTTGACTGGTTAATATGACCGGTCATATCTGTCCTAATTCCCCTTCTAAAGAGCAATGGGATGAAACGAAGCCTGGAAAGTTGAGAGGAAAACTAAATAAATATTATCGAATATGTACGCATAAATCGCTTAATATTGAGTAAATATTAGTGTTTTTGGTTTAATAATGCATACGTGACTTCATATTATCCTTGACGTTTTTTTCTAATTTTATTCAACACAGTTCTATGTGTGCTATTTTTAGTTAAAATTTTATATTATAAGAAAATGAAAATTGATTTTCGATTATAATATTTTTTTCATTGTTAGTTTTATGTTTATATTTCACTAAGAATTAATCAGAAACATGAATTTATTATATTTTAAAAATTGGAATTAAATGTTTCTGAGTCTAATTTTAATACATAAATATTGTTTATTGTATAGTTCATATCTATTGTTGCATGTCATGCAGTTTATGGAATGTTAGAATACCTGTCTAAAAGATTTTTTATCTTTCCTATTTTTTAGTGCAAAAATGACAGTTTTCAAATTTTTAGTAGTATTTAATAATCTAAAATAATGATTAAAAACTTTTAGTCAATCTTTATTTTTTTAAATAATACATGTTTTATATTTTTTTTGTCAAAATAATTTTTTTATTCTATTTATTCAGCATTCTTTTCAGAAAACTGCCATTTGGTAATAATATTTGGATGGCTATCAAAATAACATTAAATACATAATAAATTTAATACAAATTTATGGAATAGCAATAATTGTATAATGGTATTTCATATAAACTAAACTGATTATACCTATTATTTTAATTAAAGTTACAAAGCTATTAAGTCCATCTACAATTACTCATTCTTTAATAAAAGTAATCTGGACCTATTATATAAATCCTATATAAATTATACTGCTAGACAACTAACTGAACCCATATTCAGTCAATTCCATTTGTTATACTGGTTTCATTTTGCTCACTTTTCTAAATGTTTCTGGTTACAGAAAATAAGTATAGCCTTTAAATACTATTATTTTCTTTTAAAGTTATCCACTATAGAGTTTTAAATAATAATATTTTAAAAATGTTGATTTGTTATTATATTTGGTTTCAAAAATATATTTTATCTTGTGTTATGCTCATTTCATTTCAAATTTATATCAAATTGCAGTTGCTATATATTCTTATTTTATAAAGCATTTAAAATGATATGTACAGTTTAGTAACCATAAGAATACAATAAAATTAGACCATAATAAATACTTAGCAATTAAAATCTTATTAAAGAAATATTTTTTAATTTAATTTTTTGTCTGAAATCTTTGAATTGACCATTAGGACATTAAATTTGTTACTTATTTTAATAGTAATAATATCACTGTTATGAACTGGAACAATTTCTATCAAACTGGAAAATTGCCCCCCTCCCCCTCTACAATTTTTTGTAGGATTTTATATTGAACCATTTTACAATAGTTAGCTGTCATGAATTTTCTTAAAATGATGTCTTACTACTTTTAATGCAAACTTTACTTTTATAGATCCTTATGGACAATCATGAGAGCAGTTCCATCCCATAACCCCAAATTTACAATTTTACAAAAATTTATATCTCTTAATAGCTTATATTATATGATAATCAGCTAGATAAAGTTATAACAAACATGAATCCACATCAAAATTTTGAATGATTTAAAGATTTTCTTATTTTTGCAACATTATTTAATAGAAAACATTCTTGACAAATTGGGCTGAATCAGCTCTCCCCCCCCCCCAGTATATAGAAGTTCAAAAATGCCTGGTATAGATAGGGTTAAGGTGAATAAATCCATTATTTTTCACCATTATTATTTTATTATTTGTTATATTTTAAATCAATTTTTACTTTTTTTGATTTTGACTACATTTTATGATATGACTTATATATACATATCTTATTAGTATTAAACCAATTTAATGCTAAATGATATTATAATCATTATACAACATACAATATTAAAATAAAATTAATTGGTTTTATACAAGTTTCATTATATTATTTCATTCAATTTATTAATCTGTTTAAATTTTTAATATCTGAATATAATAACTGATTAAAACTGTGTTAATCAATTCTATTTTCTATACTTTATTTTACATCTTATATTGTCCATCCCCATATTTTATAGTAAAAGATCAAATTCTCAAGTATCAACATCCCATTAGTGGACTCTTCCCTATCAAACCTGGTGATCCAACTTGTAAGGTCAGCCATGTTAGAGACTCTGTCTATTGTGCAACAGCAGCTTGGGCTCTGCATCAATGCTATAAGTAAATA
The DNA here is from genome assembly GCA_034780395.1 of Vannuccia rotundouncinata. NCBI lineage: Eukaryota > Metazoa > Platyhelminthes > Proseriata > Coelogynoporidae > Vannuccia > Vannuccia rotundouncinata. The sequence goes on along the minus strand of JAUZNC010047435.1, from coordinate 45,471 downwards.
GAAACATTTATAGAATTTTTATTTGAGTGAATTCTAAGTCATTTATTATTTTTAGAAAAATTGATGATAATGAAGGTCGATCATATGAATTGGGTCAGTGTGCTGTGAAATGTATGAGAGCAATTCTCAGTGGTTGGATGCAACAATGTAATGAAGTAAGACAAACTGTTTTATTATATATGTTAAATGTATTATCTTAATTTTATAAATGTAATGATATCATGGACACCTTTCTTTAGGTTCATTATTCTTAAATTTTAAAAATTGGAGAAACTGAAATTATCATCCTATTAATTTGTAATTGTTTTTATTATTCCACAATAATTACAAATCAATCAAATTCAGTATACATTTCAATATTTTCCTTTAAATTTGTTTTGATTTTGTTCATGATTTATGGTAGTTGTTGAATTTAATCTTCACTATTTAAAATGTCAATGTTCTACTATTTATATAGGCATGTTGATTTATTTGTTATAATTGACATGATCCTCTCCAATGCTTTTCAGTTGGAAGAATTCAAGCGTATTCAATCTGCAGATAGGTGTCTGCACTCTATTTTGGACTATGAAACAGGAGAGGCAATGCAATCAGTCACTTATCACCATCTACAGATGGATGCAGTGGGTCTCTATGTGGTTCAGTTGGTGCAAATGATCACTTCAGGACTACAGGTCTGACCTATGATTTTACAGTTTTTGATCAATAATGTTAATCTGAGGAGATGTTCCCTTAATTGATATGTTCAACCTATGAATACATTTTCTCTTGAAATATTGTCAAAGTGAAACAATAGCACCAAAAATAGTTTTATGGTTCTTATATGTGTATATTGCTTTGTTGTCAAAAAATAATTGTCTGATTTTAGTTATTTGTAAGTTAGTGTATAAGTTAATATTTTGTTAATATAAATATTGATTACTTGATTACTATATGTTAGTAATCAGTAATGATTTTTGAAAATCTCAATCCGCTTATAAAGTTAAAACTTGTATTTTATTTAGGTGATATACACCAAAGCGGAGGTCTGTTTTATTCAAAATCTGGTCTTCTACCTAGAACGAAGTTATCGTATCCCTGACTATGGAATGTGGGAAAGAGGCTCCAAACAGAACAATAATGTTACTGAACTGCATTCCAGGTTACTTTCTAATAGCTTCCTCCTGCTGATTTCAGTCACTTTTAATGTCATAAAATTGTACAAATTATAGTCTTATGTTGAAAACCATATACACACCACCCGTGAGATTGTCTGTCTTTTTAAAATTTACTCTTATATGCGTGAGATATGTTTGTTTTTTGCGAGTTCCTAATTACTAGTTTTTAGCTTTATATTAATTATCTTGAACTCTTTTAATATTTAGCAGGATTTTTTCTTATTTGTGTTTTGACCGAATAATATTAACTGTATTAAATAGCAATAATTGAAACAGTGTATACCTTTTAGTTGAGCAGATTCGTGTATAATATTTTTATTACAGTTCAATCGGAATGGCTCAGGCCGCATTGGAAGCAATCAGCGGTTTCAATTTGTTCGGCTGCGAAGGGGATCATTCTACTGTGATATTTGTAGATGTTGACGCCCACAGCAGGAACCGAATCATTATGAGCAACTTGCTTCCACGCGAGTCAGCCTCTAAGGTCGGTCTTATTCATTGATTTCAACTGTTACGACGGTACTATATAATCCAAATTTTAATCTCTGTGTTCTTTTAGAACCTTGAAAAAATTCTCGAAGTTGTTTTCAAATTGGGTATATAATTATTTTTATAATATTACTTTACAATTCATTTCATTATTTAAAGTTCACATTTATTGTAAATCAATCACTGTTTTTTGTAATTTTTCGTGCAGAGGGCACAATGTATATTGAATTTACTCGATTTATTTATTTTTTTTAAATTAGAAGTAATTCGGCTCTCACACGACTTGAAAAGTCTTGATTTTCAGCTGACAGTGAGTGCAGAATGTTATTGGACATTTTAACCAGGCATGAATGTTTTCCGGATTTTTGGATGCAAAATGATCATCATGATAAGTGGCTGGAACAGTACATTTGGGTTCGTAAAGTGGAATCTGATAAACACAAGACATTCTGTCATTACTGTAAAAAAATTGACATTATCTGTATGGGAGAATTTGCATTAGTCAGCGATGCAAATGGTTCAAAGCATATAATAAATGACAAGCTTATGGATGTCCAACCTCTAAAGATCCAAGAGTATTTTACAACTCAACTTCTGAATCTGCTTCAACTGAATCACACAATAAACACTTACAAAAGGGCCAGATGGACATCTTGGGTTCATGGGAAAATGGCGAGGTGATCACAAGCTATTTTAATTTAACGTCTGTATTTCTGGGTCATGGGAAAACAGCAGACCTCCTGGATTCTGTGTGGGGTTGGCAAAATTATTCAAGTTTCCATGGATGGTTGCAATGTTAATTGGTCTCTCCACCGTCAGCTATAAGCAATGGAATTGGAGAAGAATCTGATCAACCACCTCTTAACACCACTTTATGAAGGCATTATCATCTGACTTGTTTGCTTTTTAATTTTGTCTTCACGGGTGGGACGAAAACTGGGCTGTTGCCATGAAAGCTCTTGTTGTGTGGCCAAATGTGAAAGAATTTTTTACCGGAGCTGAAGAAGTGTCTACGTATAAGAAGACTCATGTCGTTCATGACATTGGAAGAAATGGCTAAGAGTCCTACCATCGTATTGGAAACCGAATTTTTCCTTTCAATAGCAAATGATATTGAACCCTTTCTCACTCGGTTCCAGGTGGATCATCCTATGCTTCCATTTCTTCCCATTGAAATTGCACAGCTATTGCGTAATTTGCTTCATTGCATTGTCAAGGGAAGATGTCTCGAAGATGCAACTACTACAAATCCTTTTTTAAATATTGATCTGGATGACGATGACAACTTCCTTCCTATTTCGAAGATTGAAGTTGTCTTTTCAGGATGAAAGACGTGTCACGCCTACATGCCACCAATCTACTGTCAGACCGACAAATCCTGAAAATTAGAATGGATACTAAATCATTCATCTGGGCTGTAGTAAAAAAAAATCAAGGACAAATAACCAAATTTCTTACAGTTTCTGTCGAAACATTGCATGTTTCATCCCAAAGGCAATTCTGATGATTCAGAGGAGAAAGCAAAGACATTGGAAAGGGCCAAATGGGTGCAGAAGGGCAAGAGTGACACAATCGCCAGAGAATTCGTGGAATTTCGTCAGGAGGTTCGTTCAGACCCATAGAAATTTCAGGAATTTGATAATTTTATTCCTGGTAAAAACCACTTGGACACCTTGAAATGATGAAGGAGAAGTAGGAGTTGTGGCAGTTCTTGTGCCAAATCCTTGTTCTTTCTCATTGACAAGCCACGATTAAAAGAGGCTCTTCCGTTATTAAAGTGGCAGCTTCTACCAACTTGTCAGAGGAGGTACATGTTTCAAAACGAGTGATCATCAACCACGTGAAAAAAAGTGGGTGGGCTGAAGAATGTCAACATTACGCCTTCACTTCTTGCGTCCACAGTTTCAGCACGAAATAAATATGCTTTCTACTTGGACGAAATGAAGCAAAAAGAGAAAACAAAGAAACATCTGAAACGCAATGTAGATGCTTTGGAAGAAATTAAGAAGGCGCGTATTGAGGCAGAGCAGAAGTCGTTGGAAAAAGATGCACACAAACTGGCAGAAAAGCAGAAGAAACCGGTCAGGCAAAGTTGATTGTACAATCAAATGCACTGAGAAGGTCATCCAAAGAAAAAGTGAATACAATTCAGATGATCAGTGAGGACATCCGGAAGAAACTTGCTGACCTCTTAAGACTAAGTGGTAAGATTTAATAAAATACAAGCATTTATTGAAAGTTGAAAGCACTTGACTTCTAAAAAATAAGATAAGGTAGAGTATTTGCATTTATTTTATCTCAACCAATGTTTATAGATATTGTTATGTAAGTATTTAGCTATAATTCCGCCCTCATTGTTGAAAAATACAGATAAAACCATCTGGAAAATGGTCTTGAAAATTTTTGAATTTGTTTTGCGTATAAGTATGAGAATCCATGCATGAAAATTAAATATCTAGTTTCTAATTCAACAGTCGCCTCTAGTACAAGTATATAAACGAAATAGTTTTATAAATAAAACAACACTGTTGGTAAAACTAAAGCTGATTAGATAATTTTTAAACGTTACTATTAACGTCAGTTTTTATTCTAAACTGATAAGACAAATTTCAAATTATCATTATATTTCTTTTCGAAAAGATACATAATTAAATTACATAATAATTGATGACTTGTATTCTCAATAGTCTAAAAGAATGAAGTTTCACAATTATCGTTTTAAATCCCACCCACAGGGTGCCGACAGTGCTCTCCTTCCCGTGCTCTCCTGGCCAGCATTTGCCACCCAACCTGTCAGCCTAATTGACACTACTTTGGCTCGCATCACCAAACGCTTCCAAGGAAAGTACGGGCTTAAGCGATTTGCAAGAGATGGACATAAGACCGTGATTGAGGAGAGAGATATCTACAATCCCGGCGAGCTCAAAGTATCTTAAAGAATTGATAACATTTATTAATAAATTATTATTAAACATACATTACTTTCATGTTGTGTTGGAATCAATTTGATTCTTATTAATGCGATGTATAGGGTCTCAAAACCTAATCATGTGAAATTGGAATTATGCATATCTTAAGAGTAATTTTTATTGATTTTTAATTTTACACGTTATTAATTGGTGTCTATAGTCAAATCTAGTTATACTGTAAGGAGGTTCAACATTTTGTCTTTGTATTATAGTCTGGTAAGCACACTATTTGGAAATTGAAGTTTATTAAATATGACTACATTTGTTAATAATTGCACTATTTCAGAAATTTGAAGATATAGAAAATGAATGGCCAATGTTCCTAGCTTACCTGGTGATTGAGAGTAAGTCGATATTATTTACAGTTAATGAAATACCGTTAGTGATGCAATCTAACAATTTGTGGTCTTTAAAGAGAAGATATAGTATACCTTCTACTATTAACACGATTTTGTTTAGATTGCTTTCGCCATGATCAAGCTAAAGCGAAGGAATACAACGTCATGCTTAAAAATCTTCTAGAGAAACCATTTCCCGAAAAGTGTAAGTTTACTTTTCTGACACATTCACAAAATGATACATTTGTATATCTCATTTATGGTGCTAGTCTTTAGGTAATATACATTTACATGTATCTATTTAATATCCAAGGATAGAAATGGTCAGGGTGTCCACGTATACTCGAAATTTGTACCTATACTGGAATATACTCGAATTTGGGATTTTCCCTCAAATTTTTAACAAAGTGCCAGTTAATAGTATGCAAAGAGAAGGAAGTTAATCCAAATTGGTGATGCTCTGTGACAAACATTTTAGATGCATGAAAATAAAAAAACTGTAATTTTGTTTTCCTGTGTTTATTTGGCATTTTCTGTTTTTATTACTTCACTATGCACTATACCTCCTATTTCTTATTACAGACCTTCTAGTAAACACATCATGTTTTTCCACCTATACTCCAATACATACCACATACTATTTTATCCTCTCAGTGCTCAGCAGTTTTAGTCATCTGTCCGGCTCCTTTCTGTGGAAATCTTGCATTAGGGTATTCATTGCTATGTTAATTTCATCATTTACGATAAATTAGGATCTAGATAAATTATTATTTTCAATCTTTTTAAGTAAATAGGTCTGATAATAACTAAAATTTGTGTTTTGTACATTTTATTAAGGTGCAAATTTAAAAAAAATATAATACTCGAATTTTTTTATGACAAAAACGTGGACACCCTGAATGGAATTTTTTTGTAACCTGTGTGATTATAAGTAGTCTCTGTGAGGTTTCTTTATTTGAACTCGTTTTAAATGTGAGTTCTATTTCGTGATATAGATATTCCATAGAATGCGAAGATTTGAGTGTTTTTTTTTTTACTTAAAACATGATTTTTGTAAATAATTTGAAGAATTTTAAATTACTTTACTTGTAGATTTATTTTATTGATGATTTTGTAAATATGTGCACCCACTCAGACCCCTGGATGCCCCGCTATTACTATGTGCCTGAATTCTCGATCAACAAGGAGCGCAAGGAACCAAGAAGCCAGTCCCGTCTTAGTAACTTCAGTATTCCGGATGAACCATTCTTTCTCTGGGGCCAGTCGATTTACATCATCTCACAACTTTTTAGTATGTTAAAGCTCGATTTAAAGTTTATTGGTATGTTTGTTTGTGTAACGTTGTAGTAAATTGAATGCATTTTCATATTTTTTAGTAAATTGTAGTGAATGATAGTGCAGATTGATTTTAATTTGGATTTTAATATATTTGTAACCTTGTTCTAGATAGCATAATTATGTTAAGGATTGTGGTCAGATTTTGTTAGATGTGTCAAATGATATCAAGTACCTATTCGAACAATTTAATTCGGTCTATTGATTGAAGATACAAACAGCCACAACTTTTATCTAGTGTCAATCAGATTATATTATTTACATTCCTGGGTTATTGTGGTTCTTATCCTCTAGCTTACCAGGTTTTGTCTCACTGTTGTCCAATCATATTGGGAGTAGAGTGTATCACTTGTCAGATTTTATCATGTCAATTTCCAGAATTATGTCAATCTCCGCTAATTCTATATTGAAATATACCATGAAATAGTTTATGGACGTCTTCAATTTAGAATTGTTTGATAGTGCTATTTAGTTATTCAGTATGTTATGTTTAATATGCAATGCTTATAATAATAGATGCATTATAACATCAATTAAGTGATACTTACTGATACATATTTCTTGTTATAATATTCATATTTTAACACAATATGTCGAGGATGCGATGTTCTGTTGAAATAGACGACTATGTATAACCCAACACGGAAATGATCTTCTCTTTAACACGCTGATTATGACGCCTGTCTATGCACAATGTAGGAATACATCTATGTCACCCATTTTTCTCCCTCAGTCAGTGGGTGCCTGCTCCCTCATGATCTTGATCCCCTGACCCGGTACATACCGATTGATGAACGTCCACACGTCCATTCTTCACGTTATTCTACTTTCATGGTAATTAAATTATAATAATGATTCAATATTTTATTATGTCAATTAAATTGTATCTATTACTATTAGTGCGGTAAAATAAAATCGATTAATATTTTATAGCAACAGCTATTACGATAATCAATAAACAGTTTGCTTTCTAAGTAAGATGATGTACACGTAGTTTTTTAGCTAGTCTTAATATTTTGAAAGGGATGCGTGCATTCTGACATCTACCTATATGGTTCGTGTTATATAATTAATTGATATGACAACATGGGCAGTTCCGCGCTAATATTTTTAACGCTGTCCGACTCTACTAATTTTGTATTGGTTTCTGCACTTTTTCGAGTACCAATTTGCATTAATTTTTGCATAAAATATGACAGAACCATAGAAGTTGATGTTTCTTAAAGGTAATATTTTTTGGCGATTCAACTCTTTAATATATTGTAACTTTAATATTAATTCTAATTTTGTTGATTTGTGTAAATTTATAGGTTTTATTATCTTAAAAAAACATTCCTGTGCCTATGTTTCAAATCAATTATGTTTCACATTAATTAAATATTGTTCTAATAAATCATATAATCAATAAATTGTAGCTAGTACTTTACTTAGAGTGATCAGCGTGTGCTTATTTTACTGGCTTGCGGTATTAAACAACTCTTTATTGTATACACATTTTAATTAAACATTCATACTCATTCACTGTTGACTTGTAATGCAGGGCCGTCCATTGAACCTTGTCATTCAAGTGGTTCTTATCTCAGAGTCTGTTCGTCTACAACAGATGCTAGCTACTTATGGAATCCAGACTCAAACACCGCATCAGGTTGAACCAATACAGGTATTGTTGACTTTAATAATACTTCATCAGAGAATTTGTTGTAAGAATAACTTTCTAATTCTTAACAAATTACATATTACAGATTGAAATTAACGTTTGACGTTTGAAAGCTTCTTTTATATTTTATTTTCGTTGTTTTTGAAACCGTTACATGCATATGTATTCCTCAATAAATCTATAATTGTTATACATAATAGACATTACATACAGATTTCAGAGAAAATTTTAACATAATTTTCAATATTAATATGTTACCATGTTCAGTTATTTTAATTTTTTAATTGTCTTTTAATTTTCTTCAGATTTGGCCCCCTGATCACTTAGTTGGGGTGGGTCAATACATGGGTTGCAGCGAAAAGTTAGGATTATCGGGTCGACCAGCGCGTCCCATTGGACAGTTGGGCACCAGTAAATTTTATCGGTGGGTTTCTAAAATATTAAATTACTTTATACTGTTCATCAATTTTCATTAATTTATTTCATTCAGAATTTCTGGTATCACTGTCTTGTGTTACCCATTGCTATTTGAAGTTCAAGATTTCTATTTGCTTCATGACATGAAAGTTGTTATTGATGAATGCAAGGTATACTATACTTATCAATTATATTTTGGTGGATATTATGTTGGTAATTTATTCATATATTCACTATGTATTAGTAATTTAGATAAACTATTATTAACACAATAATTGTAACTAAATTGTAAAATAACGTATTTGGAATAATTGACTTCAAAATTTATTTCAGATGTAACATTCCCATAAATAAATATATTCATACTACTACTAAAATAGAGAGTAATATTATATGTTTCAATTTATTAAACTTCTAGTATCATAATTTTAAAATTTTGATTAGTTATGATTCAATTATATATTATTATTATTATTTCAGCACGATTTTGCATTTCTTTCAAATTGGTGGCGTGTGCGTGGACGGCCTACATTCTGTATGTTGATTAAAGAGGATATGATCAAGTAAATAATTTATTTTAGAAAAATTCCTGTTTAAATGTATATTTTATAACAATATTATGATTTCTTTGCTATAGAGGACCAAACGCTGACGCATTGATCGCGTTTTTATCTTCTATGAAGACAGGGAAAGTGGATGGTGTTCGCGTTATGTTGGGTCGGGCACAGGTGAGTAATAATAATTGATAATTATTTATTGAATCGTTGTTTGTTGTTTTCATTGATATAAATTCTTTTAAATCATTTGGAGTTCTCTATATAAGCTTAATTATTTAATGGGTCTTTTCACTCTCAAACCTCAGAACTTCGTGACGAGTGGATGTATGGAACATCTGGACTACATGCAGAACCGCACAGCTGCACTGCAACAATTCTCTCGAGTGACCCAGCTAGATGTCAGCCGGTCATTCAGAAGTCTTACTGATATTAGCCGTGTTGATAGATCAGAGGCCCTTAATGAAGAATGTTGCACCAAAGAGGTAGGTCTGGTTCTCTGTGGTTCTAAAATGAAGGTATAGTTTACTTTGGACTTTTTAATCACCCTATTAGCATCTGGATAAGTACTCCACTCAGGAACTGATAGACATAGCTCTCCACGTCGAGTCGCTCTACAAGCAGTCGCAAGCTCTGCACCTCTTGTCTCAACGGCACGGCCTCAACCATATTATCTGCTATGAAGATCGAGTTACCATCCAGGATCGTTTGGTGATGCTCTGCAGGAAAGCAGGAATACAGCAACATTGGTGAGAGGTCTAAACTTTCTAGCCATAACTTTGTTTTGGTGTTGCTAAATAGTTTCTTTGCGAAGAAATTGTTGAAAATATTAATTTTTTAATATATTTTTCATTTATTAATGCATTCAAAGTTTATTATATATTGCAAAGTGTAACAATGCAATTAGCAACAATATAATATTATAATTTCAAATGATGGATAATGTTTAACTCTTTACTTAAATTTAAAAGTCATTGTTATAGGATGTTTTTATATTAAAATATTGTCACTATGCAAGAGTTCTTGAATTGTCATCTTTATAGTTTTTTGTATAAGTGAAGGATTTGTTTGCAATTGTGTTATCGAACAATCAAAAAGGAACCATCTTTTGTTTAATTATATTTTTTTTCAAAATATTGATTAAATGAATAGAATTTTTCATAATTTTTCTCAGCTAAAAAAATAATCAAACATAATTTTAGATGTTTTTAATGCATATCTACTTTGATACCAATGTTTGTGTCCCTATAGGTTCGTGGTTCGTCTATGCTCAGCTCTACTGAATAAGTTTGTAAACAGCCTTGCTCCGAGCCTCTCTGCTATCCTGGTGTTGGGTAAGCAGGTGACGGTCGGCGTGGCTCGAACCCCGCATGAGGTGACGATTAACAAGCCTCTCAATCCTGAGGAACTCCGTACCCACCTTTTGAGAGCTGTGTTCCCGTACGAGCCAGTGCAGACTGTGTTACAGCAGGAACTGATTCTAGCTGTGAGTGGACTTCTTACCAAGGACAAGAGACTCTTCCAGGGCATTGCTGTTATAAGGATGGGGTGAGATTGGGATTTTAGCTTTAAATCAAAATCTTACTCATTCATTAGCCTCTGAAATTGTTATTTATTTCGTTAGTTTTTGTTATTTATGTTTCCTTTTATTTCTAAAAAATGTCCAAATATTTTCAGATTGTGTTCAGATTTCAAATAGACTATATACCGAGTATATTCGCATTTAAAATTACTTTTAATATTAGAAGCTAATTTTCAAACGATATTTTCTAGTCTAAAAATTCAAACAAATAAATTGATCTATTATCTAAATTTCCTTTTATTAATCCTAAAAATATTTAGACTTTAATCTAAAAAGTAGTTAAAAGCAATACAAGCGGTTTTAATAATATGTTTTCTGATTTATTAAATAAATTGGTATCATTATTTAGGAGGAATTTTTTAAGTGTTTTGTATGTTTAATTATGCACCTTTCCTCACCTTATACATCTTGTCCTTCGCTGCATAACTTTAACCTTACCCCCTCCAACAGATGGCTAGTAGAAGCAATGCGTCTTCAGCTCCGTCACGAGGGCAAGGATGACACCATCTACCACTTCTACTCTCTTTGTCCCATCGACATTCAAACATTACTGGAGCGTACTCTCGTCTGGGGCAGGAACGGTGGGGCAATCCACGAGAACATCTACAACGGGACGGCCGATAGCTTGTCCGAACTTGAGAATGCGGCCATGTGGATGCGACAATTGGACGGGTGTTTAGCTCGGGTCCCTGAAAAGTTCTACTCGGGGGTTTATAAGATTCTCTCGCGTTCACCGATGGGAATCATGGTGTGCGGTCAAAAGTTGAATCAAGTGAGATTTGTGTACAACTCTTCATTTAAGCAAAACATTCATTGTATTATAAAATGCTTTAATCAAATCTGGTTGACAAAATATTTTCGTATTATTATTTAATATATTATTTTTCTTTTGTTTGTTGAATGTCAAGTTTATTTTCCAGACTGTAATCAACACAATGTGTTACACTTAATAGATTGTTTTATTGTTATTATGATTTCTACAAGTTTATAACAATTAAAGATTAAACTGCTACATTGATTTAAACATTCTGAAGATTCGGCAATATGCAAACAAATACCCTAGATCTGATTTTCAGTTTTAATTTGTTTAAATCGTTCTAGGAACCCACTTTACAAGATATGACGCCCACGGATTTAAACTTCGTGGACGAGGTGGAGCGTCTCCTGAAGCCGATAGAGGACCCCGCGTATAGGTCCATAATTGTAGAGGTTGTCATGGTGATGGCGATAATTCTGGAGCGCAACCAGGAGTTGCAGTTCAACGATACGGTAGACGTTGGCAGCGTGATTGACGATGCGGTTGCTGAATTTCGGAAGGACAGCCTTGAACCAGAGCAGTGAGTCTTCAACTACTAAAAATAAACTAATTTATCGATTCCGAATAAATATTATGAAATCATCAAATATGAAAGTTTTATTTTTTAATCGATTTTTTCAGAATACGATCGATCGATTGGTTTGTTTTATTTTAACATTAATTTTAACAATTTAACGTTCACTAGAAGTCTCGTGCGGAAATTAATAATCAATTTCATTTTACATTTGTCAATTAGAGACTATTTCCTTGGTGTGCATTTTAATGTTGACTTTTAATTGATTTACAATTTCTTGTGCGTGTGAATTCTGCACTGAACTCTTTTATCACTATTTATATTATTCAATCATTCTGCAAAAGCATTCACTTTTCTGTATTTCTCTTATATCCGGAAATTCTTATGGACAAGTTTACTGCTAACGTAGATTTGGTTGAAACTAAATTAGTTTTAACCACTGCACGTTACAAATCAAATGTATGTTTAGTGTGCAGTTCTTTTATGTCTTAAAATAAACAACCTATGCAAATGGTTTATTGAATATATTTACACTTTAGTTATTTATGTTTTATGGTTAAATTAATGAAGCAACATTTCCTGTCTTCAATTCTTTAATAGGAGAAGTGATTCTATAAAGGAAGTTTATCAGAGGTTCTATTCAACCGCTCCTAATGTTCGCCTCGGAACTACCAGCTATATCGCCAAAGTCGCCATCAACAGACTCTTAATGAGTAACATCAACCTGGACAATGTCGAAAGAGCATCCTGCACGATTAGTTAGAACGACGAACATTATAGCAATTTTGAGTAAATTGTATACCGGTAGTTTTCACTTTAGAGTTTAACCATTAACAGCGTACGCTGTCTCTTTCATCATTTATTTCATCTTTTTATTTTTCCTATATTCTACATGTATATTGTATTTCAATTTGATTTCAATTCATCGTTTTAGAGTTTATGACTTTACACTTATTACCTTTGAGATTCACCTTATTATAAAAATATAAATTTTGCTTATTGTTGTCCTTTCATAAAAAATATTTATCATAATATATTTTATGAAGTAGTAAGTATTTTGTTATGTGATCTTAAATAAATTGTTCGAAATTTAATCTTGTTTACTTACTTGGATGTTATTTTCATGCCTACTGACAGTACAGATAATTTAATTCGCATTTTTGTAATGTTTATTTAAAAATTTGTTTTATTAAAATAATACCATGTTTGCCAATGAAAATAACATTAATCAAATATTTCAATTTTGTGCAATATGTAAGCATGTTTTTATTATAACTTCAACAAATTATATATAAAATGGTATGTATACATGAATTTTGTTGATGCAAAACAGAACTAGTCAAAATATGTTATTAAGGTATTATATTACGCCAACTTTGCCACAATTTTTGGTTTGTGCAAGAGCCAGAGTAGAGGGTTGTCGAGTTAGGTTAGGTCCGGGCTGCGCGGCTGCCATGGAACAAGGCTGAACTTTCCGATCCAGCGGTCTGGAAACATAACATTCAGAAACCTCCTGCCGTCTTGTTGCAGTGTGTGCCGGTGTAACGCGTCCTGCTGGAAATGGGAGGCACGCAAAATGCCTTTCCTTCAAATGCAGGAATAAATTTAGTTTCCAGTATATGAATATAGGAATCAGATGTCATACTGCCGTCGATAAAAAAAGGTTCTTATTAAACGTTGAGCAGATATGGTCGTCCAGATCACCACTTTTGGTGGATGTTGTCTGACTTGCTAATAATAATGCGTTTGCCTAATTGCTCCACATGCACATCTGAATGCAGCCTTTGCCTTCAGTATACACCGCGCACTCATCTAATGATCTCGTCGTCGCACATTGTCATGTTTCGTTAGAATCTGCTGACAACAGTTAATACGCATCTGATGGTCCTCTGCGGAGATAAGAATTGAATTTTTGTTGATTTCCAACTTCTGCACTTTAAGTTTTTCTTCCTATGTTCAACAATGTCAATCATTTTATGTTCAATTCATCAGATCTTTGCCTCGTTTCCATGCAGGGATCTGCTTCAATAGAGGCTGTCACCATATTGGCATAGTCGCCTCGTTCAGAAGGCCGCCCTGTGTGCCGTTTATCCAAAATTGATCCCGTTGTAAACAATTTGTCTGACCATCCTTTAAATAATCTTGCGTTGTTTGCGCCACTTTGCTTTAATTGGCCGCACTGCAGCAACAGATTCGTCTGACTCATAGTACCAAACGGCAACCAGCATGAGGTATTCTTGTTTAGAAGGACTTTGATCAGCTGCCATCTGAAATTAAATAAATGACATAAAATTGTGTACGCTGTATATATATAACGTGGAACTAACAATTGGTTATTTCATTTTAACAAAAATATGATTGGCTCTTTGGCCCCACATGATTGTCTCTAAATGAAATTATACAAAGTATTTAATTAATTTCTTCTGTTTTTGAAAGGATCGTAGGGAATTCGTGACCACATTGTATATATAATTGCTATATAGCTATTATTTAAATTAGATCTCTAATGAAATTTGGTACAATAATGCTAAGGTCTATATACATTTATAATTTGGTTAGTTGGAAGGTTTACATATCTTTTGATTTTTTTGGATAGTTCAAAGTTTTTTGCCATTTTATTTTTGTAAAAAATATAATGAGAAAAAAGTTTTTCACTGAGACTGAGCAAATTTTTATTCATACCAAATTTTACTTATTTCTCATCTCAGAGATTTTTCTCAAAACTTTTTGCTCATGCTCAGAGAAAATAAATTTTTCTTATTTCTCATTTTATTCATACCGCTTAATATGTACTTTAAAAATATTTACCATAATTTTCAAAATATAGTTTAGAAATTGAAAAGATTAACTCAAAATTACGTCAAAAATATCTCAAGCGTATATAGTAAGGTTACAATTATTAAAAAGAAAACAGTTTTTCATTAACAAAAAAATTATACGAAAAACGAATAAATTACAAAACAGCTGTTTAAGTATGTTTATTCTTAACAAATAAATATTCCGTTAACATAGCACCCCGGAATTTTTGAAATATTTTGACGACATACTTTTCTTTTTACTTACATTTTCTGACATTAAATTATTTGTTATGGCTGCTGTTTCAAGACGGGTAAGATTTATAGTGTATTATTTTAATTGGACAAAAAGTTTGGTATCAAGGGCAACTTGGGCCAAAAGAAAAATTTATTTGAAGTGAAAAAATATTATGTGTCAATGTTTTAAGACAAAAATGAATATAAAGTAAAAGCACATAAAGATATGTAAAACTTTTTTTGTCACTAAAGCTTATAAGTTATACCCTGTAATCTTCAATCCATCAAATATTTTTTCCATAGCATTGACACCTGAGATTTAATTATTTTTTATCTAGTATATTTAAAAATGGACTGAGGATGCCTAGTATCGATACATGGGAATTGTCCTCCATAGGGAGGAAGCCTCTGTAGAAGAATTGTTGGCCATTAAATATTATTTTTAATTAATTCAAAATGGTTGTAATTTTATATACCTTTAGGGTTAGAGTTACTATCTTTATTATTATATATATAATTCATAATAAAATTTAGTTTATAAAGGGCCCATTAATAAATTTTAGTTTATAGAGGGCCCATAATAAAATTTAATTCTATATATAAAAGGGCCCATAATAACATATAGTTTGTAGAAGCCCTATTCTATATATAAAAGAGCCCATTGTATGGCCCAAAATTTTAGCACTGCTCACCTTGCCATATAGCTGCAGAAGTTTTTGGGCCCAGGCCTTTGTAATTGATTTCCTCCATAGACATTCTTGTCCATATTTATGTCTGAGTATCTCAGTTAAAATTTCCATAAAAAGTTATGGTACTGACATTCAATATCTTTTGTATGCCATATTTTGTACCCTTTTAACTTTTCCTAATATTTTATATATAAAATGCATGATTATATACCCAAGATGTTATATAAAAGTAAACTAATAAACTGCATTTAAATATTAATAATAGTCAAATTTTTAACAAACTATTTATAATCTAAAGTTAATATTCAAATATTTGTTCTATTTAAGATTATTCAAATACCCATAGGAAAAAAACAACATTTACATGCCTATCTAGAAACCAAAAAAGTAACATGTAATTAATAATTATTAAGGTGATATTTATAGGTGTATAAATGTATATTAAAAAAACTTAAATAAAATTGAATGACAATATCAACTGAGTTACCTACAATATGTACAAACCAAAGAAGATATAAAAAGAAAAAATACAAATACATTTTCTATATGTTTATAAATTAATTTGGAATACCTTATAGTTCTTTAATCTTTACATCCAACTTATTTGGTTGTTTATTCAAAAAATTTTATATGTTGTGCAACAAGCAACAATAACCCTGCTACATTTATTTGGTTTCAGATGCAGTCCATATGCCAAACAGTGAAACTTTCACTTCAGTTGACCATTCATCTGTTTGATAATCTGATCATTCATCCCCTTATATGTGCATTGTAAATACAAAATAATATTCATAAATCATTTAATTTTTAACATAAATATTAGTTTTTATTTTTATAACTATTATTTATAAGCATTTTGGGAATTGATAGAAAAAATGTGAAAAGTGCATATTAGTTGACCAAAGTGAACAAACAATTATGATCAACTTAGACCCCATGAAAAAGGGTAAGGGGTCTTCAGTTTTAGAGGAATGATAATTAATTGATATATCAACACATACACACACCCACACATTTACTTGACAGCTATAAAGAAATTTATCCAATTGCCCTACCATCTTGTTGTTAATATAGTTTATTATTTAATTTATAACTTAATTTAAATAAAATGTTAAAAGTATACTATCTCAGGGTTAATACAGCTCTAGAAATCCTGGAAAAGGTTTGGAATTTTGAAATAGGTAAGGAAATCCTGGAAAAGGTATGGAATTTTATAATATATATATTTTCAAAGATTTTAGGTTTTTGAAATAAATTATTCTAAAATCTTCAAAAAGTCATGGAATTTCATAATGTTATGCTATCATTCCATAATGTCCTAACTATTTGTGCTATGTACAGACAAGCATGGATGGTCCTAATGTTAACTGGGCACTTCTTAGAGAAATTGCATCACATGTGTCTGAAAATAATCCAACATCTCCACAACTCTTGGAGATTGGGAGTTGTGGCCTCCATGTGCTTCATGGTGCCTACAAAATTGGCTAGAAGGCAACAGATTGGCTACTGAAAAGCTGTCACACCTTATTTAAGGATTCACCAGCACGTCATTGTGATTATCTGAAGGCAAATGATGCATGATGAGAAAGAAGTCTTCTACCTATCTCTTCCCACTGAAATTCTGCAGTCATCATTGGTTAGAGAATGGTGATGTAATCACCCATATTCTTCAGATCATGGATAAATTGGTCATCTGTGCAAAGCTGGAATTTTCAAAATTTGTTTGTGAAATTCTGGAGCCATTCCTGGGCAAATTTCAGTCTAGCTGTGTTTTTGTTTATGGAGTTTTATGATGTGCTGAAAACATTGCTGTCATTGTTCATCAGAGATGAAGTGGTGTCATCTGCAAACTCTGCTGCTAAGATGTGTCACTTTGACCTCAATGATGTTAGCAATCACAAACCAGTTCAAAATATGGATATTGGCTTTGGAGCCAAACAAAAATTAAAGAAACTTTCACCAGCAGAGAAACTGGGTTTTGGGATGAACTTCCAAAGGTTACTGGTTGCACTGTGCAATAAGATTATTGAATGTGCTCCCATCAAATTTTTTCTTACACATGCTATTTCTGCACTGTCATCTTCTGTGATTTCTCAATCACCTACCAAAGCAGTAACCAGGATGAACCAGCTCCTGACTTTGCTTCATCAGAAGAATCATATCAGTGCAAGTACTGCTGAGATGAAGAACAAAATGAATAGTATTGAAACAGTACTGAAGACATTAATATACAGTAGGATTCGCCTATATCATATTTTTATTTGCCACATACAAATATACAATATAGACGAATATACAATATATGCAAACTTGCCTTTATTTAAAAAAAATCAGAAATTAGCAACTACATATTGTTAATTTTAAATGTAAAAAATAACCAATATTAATTTAAAATCTAAATAAATAAAAACAATAAATTTGTCTTGAATGTACTTTATATTCATCAATTATAAGAGAGTAGACTATGCAGGTACCCAGACTGGGAGAGAGAGAGAGAGGTGTGATATCTTTTTACATATGAAAGAATAGAAGATTGATTTTTTCGTGACAAAAAATGTATTACACATTGTACTTTCTACAGATTCCAGCTTTGTGTATGCATCATTGCAATTCGTTGAGAGTACGTATACCTTCAACCTGGCCTTAAGTTGCATTGCTTCTGTGAATGTTGGTGGTGGAGGAGGTGCTTCTGTGTCATCGTTGTCATCATCGATATCAGCAGTAGGAGGAACTGATTTGAGGCCATCAACAATTGATTGTTCGGTCATAGTTCATTCACTGTAACAGCAGCATTTGGGTGCCTTTACTCATGAAAGCCTATCAACGAGAAAGTTGTGTGAGGGATATTATACAATATATTCAAATAAATTGCTTGATGGTACAAAAATAATCATATGATATAGGCGAATTTACGATATAGACAAATACAATATATGCACATTTTTTGAATGTAACACATAGGCATTTTGGCGGTGCATTTCAAAAGATAAAAATATAGGCAAATATACAATATATGCGAATACAATAGAGGCGAATCCTAATGTATGTATATGTTTATATGTACCCTTAATTCCTGCTAAAGCACTCTGTATTTTTCATCTTTGTTATAAAAAGGTGGAGATGGAATGGCTATAAGGGGTGGTATGAAGGCCATTCAAAAAATATAAGCTTTAATGAATTTTTTATATAAATGACCTTTTATATTACCCATAAAAGGTCATGGAATTTTGACCAAAATTGTCTGGAAATCCTAGAAAAGGTATGGAATTTTGGTACAAATATTCTGTATGAACCCTGCTATCTCACCTAAAATACAATTGTATATTTTAATGCTAAAAGAAAATATTGGTGACAAAAATTTAAGTAATTTATCAAGATGCATCATGGAGTTATATACTTTAATTTTATATTTTATATAAATCCTTTATATGGAAGGATAAATTTATAACTTCATATTTGTACTAAATAAAAACCTAAATAAATCTATCCAATAATGCATTTACAAGGCTCCTATTTTTATGGTAATTTCAGAATTTCCAGTAATTTTGAACCAATTTTTATGCTACTTTTGTCACTCTTGTGTCTTGGGCCAAATATGAGCCTTGCATTTTGAAATATTTTTAATACAATAATAAACAATTTACTTGGTGTAAGCTATTTGGTTCATGTTCCAACACTGAAGGAATGAAGTCTCATCTACATCCTTTGGTAATAGCCACTATTGTCCAAGAGGTGTACTTCAGCTCCTCCATTTCTCTCCAACTGTCAACCAATGTTGCCACCTCTAAAAATAAAATTGTCTTGGTCACAAAAAGTGAACAACCACATTTGTGATGAGGTATTCTGCATCACACACAAATTTAACATTAATTGGTAGACTCTGATTGGCTTATAATTTATGGACCTTTCCTATACAAGAAATTGTTGCAAGTATTCACTGTCTTTTTTTACCTTCATATATATATAGTCATACATACTAATTATCACATTGATATTTTATATGTTTTGCTAATAGTGTAAAATTACTTTTTATGTAAACAATAAATTCGTTTCCTGTAATTTAGAATAATGCAATTCTGAATATTTTATAAAATGTACCGTGAGAAAACTTATATTTATGTATTTTTTGTGTAGAAATCTACATACATTTAGTAAAGGATTATATGGCGGATTGTTTCAGAGAAACACATAATAAAAATATACAGGTAAAAATAAATACAATAAAGTAAAATATAAAATTGTCAAATTTTTATACAAAGTATTTTTATTTTATCTTATTTTACCTGAATATTGTTATAATGTGATATAATATTCGTATATACATAACTGACAAAATTGACCAACTTTCTGATACAGTAGCAGATAGATACCTAATTTTTCTGTAATAATCCTTACTCCTACAAACATTATAATAATATTAGACATTTTTAGGAATAAAACGTAGAGACCCAAAATGTGTTCACAATTTGCTTCAGCTATTCAACTAGAGCATTGCTGACAATAAATGATATAACCTAATTATTGCATAATATAAAAATTATTTTCTAAAAACTGTGATTTATTATTGTTTTATTCATTTACTAAACTAATATAAATTATTTACGTTTTTAAAATAACAGAAGTTTATAAAATTCACGATTAGTATTATAAATATATAAATACAATGAAATTAACTGAATTTCTCAATATTTGATTATTCATCAGCTGTGTGAATGCCCACATATTGTGTATAATTTTAAATTAGGTTGTAAATGTGTAGGTGTTTTCCTTCATCTTGGAATTCCCGAAACTATCAACATCACAAATATTTTGAAATTTTTAGTAAATAGAAATGCAGATAACACATTTTTGAAAATTTGAAATTTAACATACCATTGGTAAAAGGTTAAAGAGAAAATGGAAATTTTTTCCAAGTGGTCAATATTGAGAAGATGAAATTACTGCAGTTGGTTAAATGGGATGGTAATGTGCAGTGTAGGATTAGAAAATTTAGCATATGGATGCAGCAGGCTTAACCATAGGCTTCATATAAGTAATGTGCGGCAGAACCATATATGACTCAGTTGGTAGGCATCATAATTTAAATTTAATCTTTTGTTTAATAGGTAACCTGTGTAGGTCGATGAAAACAATGTTCACATCATGGTATTTTTGTTGATACTGTAGTTACAAAGCTGAAGCTTGTGGAGGTATGCTTCCATCCCCTGTGGATTGCTGGCAAAAATGGAGAGAGGTGGAGTGAAAGTGGTAAAGCAATCGTTTCTGGCTTGAAATCCGGCTGGGCATGTTTGTAGCCAGTGTTGGAGGTCTTCAATGATCATCTTGCAATGTGGACATGTTGGGTCTTTGTTACTGATGATGTTTTTGTAGCCAGCTAGGATGTAGGAATGGCCACTCCAAAGCTGGACTAGCAGCCGTATGCACAAAGCTCCGCAAACAATATTTTTACTTGTGCAACTCAAAGTTCAACATAATTCCTCAGAAAACGAATTCTCAAAACAAGTTGGGTGAATTTTAACCTAACTTTGTTTGCACAGGTTACCCAGCTAATTTTCACGGAGTTCTGCGAATCTCTATTTTTAATTGGTGCAAAATCGAATGAGCGCTTGGATATATATTTAAAATATTTAAAATCATACCCCGCGATGTGCAACATGAGTAGCACTAATTTTCTTCGGCTCCAACGCGTCGAGCAACGAGCGATACATATTATTGGCACCAATCCCCGCACCACCATTTCCATATTCACCAAGTCATTGTGTGTAGCAGTTGCTTTGCAATTAACAACAAAAGAAGAACACCCTCTCCAAGATTTGATGAAGACTCCTTGTACAACCCATCCCCAACTTCGCAAACCACCCTCACAAAAGCCCTTTGCCAAAACAACTAGACTCCAAAAGTCCATCATTCAATTTTTGTAACTCTGTTTTTCATATCTTATTTTATATTTAAATATTTTCTTTGTAACCTACAACCGACATGTTTTTTGTTTGAATAAAGCTATATCTTATCTTAGTCCATGCCATGTTGTAGGTGATTGTGTTATTAGCAATTTTTTCTGGCGCTGCTAGTTTACCTTGTTTAACACCATTTCATTTACAGCTGAGCCACAGTGACCTGGGACCCACTGAATAATGATGTCACAGTCAGTGTTGTATAGGGCTTTCTGGAAATCTTGGATGTCTTTTGGTTCACCTGATTTGGGGTTGTTCAGAGCTTGTAGGTTGGATTTGCTATCTGTACATATATGTATAGACAGGACTTGCGTTTGGTTTGCTATCCATTTACATGCCATTTACTGTCCCAAATGTGCTTGTGTTTGGTCTTAAGTTCATTCCTAACATAATTCTAGATAAAACTACCATTTAAATATTTTTAAATTAGTAAGACTATCTATTGTCCAATATATATTAATTTGATTATGTAATATAATTATTGAAAAGTCTAAGTTAACCCATAAAAACAAAAATAGGTACCATGTATTAGTATATAAACTAATTTTTGATGATATCATGTTTATTTTGATCATTTGAATCATTCTTCTTCATTCTATACATTTAGTTTTCAAAATGTTTCAAAATCAAAGTAAGACATTCAAATCACTTTTATACAAAATTACTCAAAAATCATAGTTATGATTTAATTATATAAATTACACCCGGCATTCTAATACAAAAAAGTAGATAATTACTACAGTTAATATATATACTAGTTTTATTTATATTTTCAGTTGTATAGTATAGTTAAACATTCTTAAATAATTTGTATAAAAGGTAAATTGATTCAATGTATTTTTTAATCATTCTGAAATATACTTTTTTGAATTGCTATGAAATATTAGTTAATCAATTAACTTGAAAATAATAGACTTTACATTGTTATAAACTTTAATTTAGGAATTTTAAAATTATTTGTAGATTTTAATAATATTATTTCTGTATTTGCTTGTATTCATAATTACTATTAACATTACATAACTTATTGATTTTTATTATCCTTGTAATCTTCTTCAAAGAAAAAACCTTCATGTTTATATAATTTATTTTAAAATGCATAATTCTTCTTATTCTATAACGTTGCAGACTTGGGGAACATCAGAAAAGGAATTCGAAGTGAAGGAAACCGATGCGGATGTGGAATCTGATGTGGAAGATGTTAGCGTTACCTCCACAACTCCAACTGAAGAAAATAATAGTGAGTCTTTCATTTTCAAAACATATACATTTCTGCAGTAAACTTTATAGACTTTTTCTGTAAAATATTCTACTGTTACAAATTTGTTAGCATTAGAATCGTTTTGTAATGATATAATCTAGCGTTTGAAAGTTTGTTTACTTTAAGAAGCTATTCAAATTTATTTGTTGCATGTCTATAAATTTTATGTCATAATACTCTTATGCTATAGATCTCTAATATTGGAAGGCCTAAATTTGTTCACTTATAATCAATTAGTCTAATTTCCATTGTATAACCAATGCAAATATATAACATTGTATAAATACTTTTGCTTGCAAATTTTTTTACTAAAAATGAAACATGAGATTTAATAAGAACTAATAATTGATTAAACAAAATGCTAATGCAGACAAAATATCATTCCAATGAATATTGCATACTTTTACTATCGTGTGTTTTACGTTTTATAATTGTTTTAAATATATGATTATAATTGAAACCATTGTGAATTAGAAATGGCAATCAATTTATTTTACTGACACCGTGCACTCTATTACTTCAATAATACGTAATAGTGTTAGACGATTCCTGTACTTTGCGATAAGTGCGTTTCCGTCGTCACATGTTGTTCTGTTTGAGAAAGAACAGCGCTTCTCGGCCGCATATTTTAAATTGTGGTGAAATAAACGCAGCAATACAATTGTTGTGATAGGCCTAATTATCTTTAAATTAGACCACATATTTATTGAAATATTAGATTTTATTTTTCAATACAACATGTTGTGACATTTTTATAAAGCGACATAATTTCAGTCTTCTAGTTTCTTTTGCAATACACTGTTGAATGTTTTACGTATACTGAACCACGCTTACATTGTTTGCTCTCCAGACCCCCCCGCCCCAGGTATGATCTCTAAGTTGGGCTCTGGCCTCGTAGCTGGCACCACGGGGGTTGTCTCCTTTGGTTATGGGACTTTGTGCAGCGTAGCTTCCACAGGTGCCGGGGTTGTGGGCAAAATACCGGGAGCTGGTTGGTTCTCTAGAGGCAGCACAAATACCCCGGCTCCTGCGACCACTCCGTCCCCTACCAGCCAAACAGCACCTCCGCCACAGGTGGGCAAAGCGATTACAGCGGACACAGTGACAAGTAGCGACCCACCTCGATCTGCCTGTCCTCCTAAGTCAAAGGGCTGGTTCGCAAAAGGCAAGGACAAGGATGATTAAAGGTTTATTGCTGAAACGGTGTTTTTATACTTTTTTTGAAGATGGGTCTTTAAATCGTCGAAGATTTTTCACCTGGAAGATAATTTCTACTGAACTTCTTGAAAAGAAGGATCTGGGTTGTCGCAATATTGTTAATCTAGCATGTTTTTCGATAATTTATTTTTGGGTAATTAATATCCCCTCTCTTTTTTTAAATGTACCAGAAGTTTTCTTCAATTTGTTTTATTGACTAGTTTAATGAACTGTGGTACATCACTATGACAACCTAATGATTATTTGTATATCTATTTCTTCTGTGAATACGTGCTTAATATTATTTTGTTTTTCACCATTTGACCTTCATTTTTTAATCATCAGATTGCACATAGTATACAAAAAGAATATATCATTAGAAAAATGCAAACTTTTAATTAGGCATAATTGCTATAATTCGATAATTTTTATAATGAATAATGAATCATAATACGTTTGTTCTTATTAGCTTATGAATGTAAACAAAGTGTTCTGTTTTCTATCCTGAATAAAATGTAATATATTTATAGTACTGGTTCATCTTTAGTCAACTATCTATTAGCAGATTTACGTGTACATGTATCGTGTCTATTGTGGAATCTTTGTCTACACATTTGTAATGATATCGTTACGATAACTATTTCTAAAATATCTACTAGATCAGTGGTTGGCGATTATTATCAGTGGATCTCGGGTTGTTCCTTTGTTTTACTTTTTAAAATACTTTTTCGAGTTATTTAACATTTATTTATTTATGAATACAATATATATCATCAATTTTTGAAAGCTAAAAGCACTACTGCTTTGAAATATAAGTTACTTAAAACAGCTTGCTTTATTCGTGTAATTAATGCCACTTGTTGCCTTCTCAAATGTGTATTGTATTTATGTCCTATGTTTGAAATTGGTTGAGTGTAGTATGACGTACTTTTTCCCGAGCTTCTTATCTTATCGGGTCTTAATCTGACTTTTTAAAAGGGCTTCCCATATTATTCTGTATTACTGTTTACAATATAGTCTATAAGTTAGTTTACAGCTATTACCTTCTTTGCTTTAATTAATTTTTTAGATCTAATCCTGCCCTAATTTAAAATCTAGTCTATTTCAGTGTTCTCAATCAATTAATAAATATGATTATTTTGCAGTTTCTACATACTATATGAATTAGACATGGACATTTTATTGATTAATATCTTTTTATTTGAATTTAATTATCAAATGCATGTTATTTTCCTCTTTGGTTATAAATATGTGTTATCAAAATTAATGTAATGTATAACCTGATCTGTAACTTGGCTTTAAGTATTGAAATGTCGGTCAGCACGCTGTCTAGTCTAAATATTGTGTGCAATACTCTGTATTTTATTTATTATAAACGACAAAGATATTTTTATTTTATTCTTCAGTTTTGTTCCTGTCTTTTCCCAGCTGCATTTTTCCTTTATGTTATTATGTTGTTATTTTTAGTTTAATTATTCAGTTTTTTATTTGCAATTTGGTTTCAATTAGGTTTACAACTGAATATGCTTTGACAAACTTTTGCTCACTACATTTTCTTTAACAAAAGAGTTGATTATCATCAACTATATGTATGAAATGATTTTGCTATTTTCATGATTAAACTGGTTTGATATTCAGAGGCGAAGTTGGGTGATTGTAACTTATTATTATCAGCATATTACGGAATATGTATGCACCCATTTCTGATCATTTTTAGGTGTACCGCATTCTGCATTTGTTTACTGTCATTAAATTTTTTTCAATAAAATTCTTGTTCTTTTTTATTTATTTTTAAAATGATCCTTTTCCTAAGTTCTACATTATAATTTAATTATTTATAGGAACTGTGATGACTTGTACATAAAAACATTTCGTTAAAGATGGCAGCTGTAATGTAACATAATTTGGAGTTTAAACTCGATAATGGGCAAAATGAATATTTTAGCAATAAGTTTTGATTTATGATAATGAATCATAACTTGTACGATGAAAGTTAAGTGTAATAAAGATTGTATAATACATGAAATCAAATTTACTACTGTTAAGTAGTGATTCACAATGTTCATATTTCTATTGTTGAAAAAGTAGGGGGTGATCTTTTTTGAGTAAATTACAGTATAGTTCCGTTAAATCGTATTTTTTGCCTGTGCGAAAGACTTATTACATGTTTTGAAAGCAAATCGATAGAGCTTTGTTTTTGACTTTTCTTATCGTAAATAATACAACCGATTTTATCCATTCTCCCACATTTTGAGATGTAGAATTTTTGTAGGCAATCGTTCAACAACTAACTTAAATGTTGCAACTGTAAACGGAATTTTTTAAGTAGTATGTACTAGTATAAATAGATGATTTATAAACAATTAAGCACAACTGCTCAAATAACAATTTACAATGCCGAAGATAAAACTTCCTAATAGCAAAGTAATGTGAGACAGGAATTTGTTTAGTGGTAACATGTTGGCCTACAAACCAGTAGGTCTGCGGTTCGAATCTAGCTACATACCCTTGACTTCATGATAGTTTGCGGTTAAACAAATTCCTGTCTCACATTACTTTATCTTCGGCATTGTAAATTGTTATTTGAACAGTTGTGCTTAATTGTTTAAAAATCATCTATTTATATTCTAACACTGCTCCGGAGTAACCTTATTATTATTATGTACTAGTAATTGATATAAAATCCAAGAAAGAATTCAAAATGAATAACTCTTATTCAATAAAAAGACAGAAAATAGTTAGGCATGATATAAACAAGAATCATCAAAACACGACAATAATTCTGATTTCGTTTTGATTTAGAGTTTGTGAACATTTATAATAGTGTATCTTGCATAACAACCGGCTATTAGCAACAATATGATATTAAATTTCACAGACACAAAAAACAGTAGTCAAACTTGCAACATAAATCAATATAATAAATCAATAAAGTATTGTATAATATTACGTAGTACAAAATCATGCTGAGTGGAGGAATTAGAATTTTTAAGGAACTGTTCATGTCTATTGATTCAATTAGGAGGTAATAAGGCAGAGATAAAGAGAAAAGTATCTAATCAAACTGCCAATTGAAGGTTGAATGATGGTCACAAAATATAGTTCCTCAATGAGATAGAATAGTATTTGAAAGATGGTTGATTGGTGAGTATAGGGTCATGTCCGTTAAGATACGAGAATATTATTTGAAATGAATAATCTGAATAGATTCACCCGCAGAGGTGATGGAAGACGAAGAATAATGGTCACTATTTGTTCACCGGCCTGTCTTGGAATGCTGCATGAGCCATTGAAGAGTGATGTCTAGAATAAGGAGAGAAAACAAAATGATATACCAATTAAATTATCATCTATATATTTCAATAATTATATTATGTAGATTATAAACATTAATTTTTTTTTCACTAAAGTAGAATCTATAATTTTTTAAATTGATTAAGAATGGTAAAAATTATATCGATTTTTGAATTAATTACACGCGTTTGATACACACTTCTCCCAACCATCTAAACCCTACTGTTATTATAAAAGCATCGTATAATTCCAAAAATCCCAAACTTTTTTTTGAATGAAAAGCATATATTCTTAACATGTTTTTTTTACGAATTCAATAATTTTACGCTAAAACATTGAAAAACTTTTATTGAGAAAATAATCGTATGATTTGTCGACAATTTTTGATATTGACTACTTGTTATTTGTTCAACATAAGATTCAATATTTCCACATTTTGCCGCTCAATAAAATAATCTATACGATTTACAAATGAAGTGTGTACGTTATATTAATTCTATTACTACACACGAATCATAAAAATGATTGCAAATAGTGATGGTGGATAGTGTGTACTAGAGATAACTCCTGCACCTATAAAATAGCAACGTGAACAAGAATATCACCACAGCCAGATTATTAGTTGTATTAAGCAAGAAGCCATTGTTAAATGATAGCAACCAAACAGAGTTCTGAGCTTATGTAACAGCACACTACTACTAGCGGAGGGAGGTATTATATCACCATTGGAGTAACCTCTGAACCCAGATTATGGATACTGCTGTGACGTTTGTTAATAAATTATGAGAAAACGATCAGGATGTTGCCAAATTGAAAACTAATAAGAGACAATGACCTACTAATATATAACGAGCATGCATACTGGTAACAGTAAAAGCTTAAATTACCGGTTATATGCAGTTAAGGATTAGAATTAGATTTTCAAAAAGAGTTCCAAATTATTTTACTCAATGACATTATTTAAACTGATTAAAAAGATTTTTAGAAACAAAAGGTATTTTATTTCATTATTTTTGTTTCATTTCCAACACTGGCGTTAAAATATTTGTTGA
Organism: Vannuccia rotundouncinata; assembly: GCA_034780395.1. Taxonomy (NCBI): domain Eukaryota; kingdom Metazoa; phylum Platyhelminthes; order Proseriata; family Coelogynoporidae; genus Vannuccia; species Vannuccia rotundouncinata. Next base: position 17,163 of record JAUZNC010047435.1, on the reverse strand, counting down.
TTGAGCTACTATCACGACTAAAATAGATCGGTAGGCAAATGAAATTTATTTCTTAGAAACTTTATCACCAGGAGCGTTATTAAATAACTTCGTGATGTACAAAATTATAACAAAGTAATAGACACACATATCTACAATTAAAATTGAGAAATTCTCCAAGCTCATCTCATGTACACATAATAATCTGTTATCATGCAATTGTATTTGATGTAAGTAAAATTTAATTTGTTGGGAAATCAATAGCTAGAGAGGCTTGAAGTTTTGTAGAAATAAATTCCCATTCAAAAATCTTAATCACTCAATATTTATAAATAAAGAATAAATGCATTCTACAGAAAAAGAAGGATGTGAAACTTTAAGGATTTATTTGTCATAAATAAATACATAAATTACGGGATAAGTACGGAATTCTGCAATACGAATGATGACTAAATATCAATAAGAAAATGTATTTTAATGTTTAATCGACTAGTATGAAACATGTTATCGATTTAAATAAGTTTAAAGAACTTTAAAATAATCAAAACTAACCAATATTTTCCTGCTCTTTGCAAGAGATGGAGTAGCAACAGATCTCACGGTCATTATCGCGATTGAGATTCAATTTCTCGATCAGTTCCTGCTCAGTGAGAGCGTTGGGCAGGTCACGCTTGTTGCCAAGGACCAAGACAGGGATGCGCTGCAATTGCGGCTTGTCAAGAAGGTTGTGCAACTCATTTCGGGCTGCTTCTAGTTTGTCATGATCCGCCGCGTCCACCATGAACCTGCGTTTCGAAATTAATATTGTTTACCTTTGTTTTAAAATACAAAATAATTTTTAAATAAATTGCGCTTACACAATGACATTAACTCCACGACAATAACGTTCCCACATGCTTCGAAATCGTGGTTGACCGCCAATATCCCACAACTACATGATATAATAATACAAATAGTCAATTAAAGCAATGTACTGTATTCTGATTTATTTGGAATAGTTATTTGTAGACTTACCTTTATGGAAACATTTCCTTTAGAAATTTTGCGCATATTGAAACCAACCGTTGGGATCATATCTTCACTAAATTGTCCGGACTGAAATTTTAAATGAAAGATTAAAAATAAAATGTTTGCAAATGAATTGGTGAACAATGAAATATATAATTATAGACTGAAAAGACAGTAAAAAGACTCAAACATGAAATTATTGGAACAATTTCATATAGCATAATAACCCCATGTAACAAGTTGTACAATTCTGTATTGGATGGGAATGTGAAGCATAACTCTTTCTATGACAATAGTTAGGACTGAATGGGATCTAATAAATTTTAATATGGGCTTTTAAATGTATTATAATAAAAAATAATGATAACATAAATTCACTTCTACACTAGTTTGAAACTGAAAAACACAAATTTTGGTAGTCGAAAACTGAAAAAGATAATTAATATATATTAATTATCTCTCTCTATATATAATAGTCATAGTTAATTCACATTGTGTATTTTTAATTAGTAAGTCAATTAATGATATTTTTTCAATGAAATATTTAAGTTTGCATTGTTTACAAGTGTTTGTTGTAACAATAGGCAATTTTAACTTCTGCAATACATAATGAACCTATAGATTTTTTGTACAATGTTAATAGTTTTCTTAATGAAATAAAAAGTAAGTAAATTACTATATTTTGTTATGAATGTTACTAAATACAAAGCAAACTATATCTGATTCAATGAAATAAATTAAAATTAATAAATAATTCATATTGCAAAATATGATTTTAAGAAAAAAATTCTGTTGACCTGAAAAAATTCTAGTCACTTTAATCAACTAATTAAAATTAGTAAATAAGTAATAATATTGAAATAAATTAAAAATTTAAGAATAGTTAACAAAATACAGGGGGAATGCATTATTACATATTCCTACTCAGTGGATTATTAAGATGTGTCTTTTCATATTTTCAAATATAATGATTACATTTTTAAATAGTTCAGGTTCATTTAACACTAAGTAATTGTTACTTAAAAGCAAACACAACGGAAATAATGTCATAACTATAACCTAAATTGTATATTATATATGGTAAAATAATAAATACTTAATATAGTTAAAAAGTTTATAAACATCTTGTGAGCATTTAAAAAAGTAAAAGTAGACTTTCAATGAATCCTTTAAATACAAAAATCTCATGCTTGGACTTATTTAAACATAATTTCTAACACATTATCAATAACTAATAAAGAAATGATTTAAACATCAACTAAAGAGTTTCTATATAGAAAAATTTGAGGACAAGAAAAAATTGTAGGTGTATTAATTTTGGGGAATATGATAATGTAGGGCCAGTAATGTATGGATAAGTAGCATAGTCCCTATTTCCACAATAGTTTTGGCTTAATAACACAAATCACAAGATGCCTAATAATTTAAATGTACTAAACATATGTAAATTATATTAAATTTTAATTAATGAAAAATCAAATATATCATACTTTAAAAAGATGCTATGTCCAATTAAAACTTTTATAAAAATTATGAATGGTAGTAAACAAATTTAATATAAAACAAAATCAATTTATGTTAGTTAATGTTATTGAAAAATTAAAACAATTTATATACATGTATAAAAATTATATTAGGAAATGATCTATTAGCATAGTGAAGTTGTTTTGTAAGCCTAAACATATGAACTAAAACAGAAAGACAAATAAGTAAAAAAAATTTGAATAGTTCAAAATCAAAAAAAAAGGTTAGCTATAATTAAAAAATTGATTAATGTTAAAATTTATTATCTATTTTCAACAGATTCTTATTCCCATTTGGAGTTCAAGAGTCAACTTTAAAAAAATTTCATTCTGATGAAAATTGTATTGTATTTTATGCTTATTATTTATATTGTTAATAATAACATTATATAATTATGATTTTTGGAATTTTCTGGTTTTATGTATTAATGCCATTATATTTTTCTAAAATTAAAAAGGTTCTTAAGGTAGCAATTTCATCCAAGTCAGTAATTGATTTTAATATGTTGCAATAAATTTATAAAAGTGATAAGGTCAAAAAGGAAAATTGTTCATATGATTGAATTTTTTGTAGTCAAATGTTCATATAGCCAAATATTGGTGCAGACCAAAACGTCACCAAGCCAAAACGTCCCCAGACCAAAACGTCACCAGACTTTTTTTAAAGTTCCTAATTTGCACACTGGTTAACCCTAAGTCATTTTAACTTTTTTCCCTTTTAATATTTTTCTTACATTTTTTCGGGTTTTGCTTCTAATCAATCAAATAGCATTTCTGGAAAGTTTTGATTTGATTGTTCAACATACAAGAATTTGACAGAAAATAATTAAACAAAATTTTTGAAACCAATAACTTTTAAACTATAAGCTTCCAAATTGAAACCTGTCACTGGAATCAGTTGTTTCACCCCAAATTACCTATAGAAAACTTAATAAAAAGTTTGCACTATATATACTACTTCAATTTAAAAAATCCTAATCTGTGAATATCTTGAGTAATTGTCAGATATACCTAAGCTGCTCCAGTCTGCTAAAAAACAATATAATTTTATAACAACTCATATAAAAATTTAATACATACCAAAAAAATTGTTGGTAATATCTGATGATTTTTTTCTGAAGGGTGGTGGGGGGGTGGGCATATCAGATCGCGACAATTACCATATCAATTCAATTACTGTGATTCCATGTAATATTTAACATAAGTATATATAGGCCAATTTTGTAAAACACATTGAATATCACACCAAATACAGCCAAATAAATACTTGAACACACCAAATAATGTAAAAATTATGAAAAAATTATTTAAAATCATTAGAAAATATATTAATTCAGAGGAAATAAAATATTTTGTTATTTATTTATTTGGAAAAAATTTCAAAGTAGATGAAGGAAATCAAAGCATTGCAAAGAAAAATGTAAGGAAATGGAATTTTTTCAAATATATGAAAGTTTCAAGACACTGGTTTGTGACTTATAAAAAAAGAGTGGCACTAATAAACATAAAGGTAAAATAAAGTATTTAATAAGTAAGGCTAAAAGATGGAAGCATATATGAAATACAAAAATAATAGAAATACGAAACATTACAATTTCACTAATACAGAAAATTCTAATGTTTAATAATACAATTATCAATGCCAAAAGGTGTTTTATTTTCAGGAATAAGATAGTATTATTACACACACATATCTGCCTATATATGGTGTTAGATTTTTTGTAACATTTTTGTTTGGTGACATTTTAGTCTGTGACATTTTGCCTATAAATTGCTAAATATTGATATGATTGAAAAGGAAAATGCTAACAAGTATGTGGCAGTTATTGTATGGACTGTAAATTCATAATTACCATTACAATAGGATTGCATTACCTTAACAAAATGAAAAATAGCTTGTTATATTCAGGTATGTGATTTAAAAATTGTAAAAATTCCAGAATTAATAAAACTGGCAATCACTAAAGGCATGAGAATTTTAAGGTATTAATTTATATATAATACTGAACATGAGTTATATGGCAACTACCTATTGTATTTTTACCATAATCTAACACATATGTTAGGGACCAAACATGAATTCCAACCAATTTACAATTGTCAGATCAAACAGGAATTTATGTTTGGATGGACTGATATCAGATTTGTTGACCAAATGTGAATCTCAAAATCACACTTTACCTGTAATCTATATGCAAAGTTTAAGAAATAAATAATACTAATTATTATGTATGAAAAATTCAAATGAGATTGACATCCAATTGTAAAATATTTCTATTTGGACAGACTAAATTAAATATGTCATATAGATTGAACACCAGATATATCCTACTCTAGGGATACATGGAATGCAGAGAGGGCATAATGTCTTGAGGTTAATGTGCAATTAAAATTTTGTTATCAATCATAGGCTGCTTTTAGCTTCACGATATTACTTTCAATAAATAATGCACAAATTTAAAAAATATTATATTCAAACACTTACAGCAATGACATTTACAAAACTTGTTTTCCCTGAATATTGTAATCCAATAAGAGTTAATTCCATTTCTTCTTTCCAAAATAGGCTTTTAACCCAATCGAGGAATCTTCTTATGACACTAAACATAATGTAATTAAACTATTTTAACAGCTGACAATGTTTTGAACAGTTCCTTTTTTGAGAAGGATTCAATTATTTTTAAAATGATATTTTAAACAAAATATTATTTAAAAAAACCTTACATTAATATAACATAGTCCATAGAGTACATTGACTTATATATTATTTATCTAGACCGGAAAACTGATAAAAGAAACGTCCAGAGCGCATTTCAATTATATACGGTATTAGTTTCGTTTTAATGAGGGTTTTAAATATTAATCTATTTTAATATAAATATATAATCTAATCTATTTAAATTTAATATAAATATTAATCGACTAATTTATAATTTTCATTAATCTTAGAATTAAGGGGCTGTTCAAAAATGACGAGATTTTCCCCCTCCACATTAGCATCACGCAGATTCACAAATTTCGAAGCCCCTTCAGAAAAGACGTCACGTTAAGTTCTATACCCATTCTCTTCATACACACTCAACGATAATAATTTACAGCGTTTCATTAATCTAACTAACCTATGCGTACTATATCGTACTGTTAATATATATGTATAGTACCTACAAAAACATTCGCATATTTGTGAAATAAAAATGTAATTAACAAATAGGTGTGTATACCTGCATATTGCATACAATAATTATTGTAAAAATCTATTCAGCTGGATACATTTTTAAAATAATTAAAACACAATTTATAATATACAACGGATTATTGGTCGACTGACAGGTTCATTATACAGGGTCATTATATTTAATTACTAGAAAAAGCAGATACTATACAATACAACAAAAGATCATATGATTATTAATAATGCTTTCATTATAAAAAGCTGAATATTATGCACAAGGTATATTATTTAATTATTAGAAAAATAAGTATAAAATACATCTGCGTGTTATATGTACATATTTGGCGAACATTGATCGGTAGGTATTTATGTAGTCGATTTTAGACATCCAAAAATTAATCGTCCTTTTCCCACTGAGAGATCATATTTTGAATAGAAAAGTCAAGAGTCCCGATTTCGATTGTAATCTTTTTAGGTGCCGTTTTTTTAATGTCCACTTAAACATCCTCAGAATCAGCTCATCTAGTTTAGACCTGACTGCTAGTGGAACATTTTATGCCGATTTTTTCATTTCATTCCATAAGGCGATTATCCCACTTTGGCATTTGGATTTTTAAAAATTAGGGTAAGCATTGCATTATGCTTTAAAAAGATCTGAGTACAAACTGTCGAAAATCAGACATTATTTAGAATAATTTGTGAATCCTCATAAACTGTGAATTCGATTAATCTAAACCAAACAATGTGCTTTAAAAATAGAGTAAAGATCATACAGTACAGAGTTATTTTTCTCTATACGGCTTTTACAGGAATATTTTGTGACGTCATAATTTTGGAAACCTCCTCTACTCCTCCATCACGCTTTGTCACGGATTTATCAACCCCCTCTCCTAATCAGCGTGACACATTTTTGAACAGCCTAATTTTTGAACTGTTTAAGAATAAATTTCAGATTATAGGTAGGATATATGTAGGTATCATTTCTTATCATTTTCTTATTTATAGGATACCGTATATAAAAAAGTACACTTTTTTTATACGATAATCATTTTTGCTATAGTTGTATAATTATTCATATATTTGTATAACAGTTTTTAGCCCATTTTTGTTGCCTTAATTTGCCTTAATTATTGCTTTAATCCGATCAATAGAAATTTCGTTCATTGGATTGCTATACTAACCGAAGCTATCTACATTCAATCTATCATCAAAGTTTAGATTGGCAGTGATTTATTTATTTTGTTTTCTGTTGCGATTTTTTAAATACCACATTCGATAATAAAATGATATATGCAAAATATTTGAAGAAAATCTGCAATATTACTCTTTGCAAGTTGATTCATATTAATCCTGAAAACTGAGAAGTACTCAGAAAACTGAGCGAAATGATTTATAATAACTCAACGTAACGGAATTCAAATAAGATATCGAGAGTGGGGTTTAAAACGCAAGATTTCAGATATAGCATTCTATGCAGTAATTAGATCTATATTATTTACAGATTGTACATTAATATTGCCAAATTTATAAATAGACCTAAATTTATAAATTTACTATTATATTCAGTGTGTTTATATTCCGGCCTATTAAACTAAGAAATCAATACAGTTGATAGTTACGTCAGTATAGCTTGTCATCACGCATTCTATTCTTTTTGAAAATCCGTTGCTTTAATTTAAGTTTTTTTGTGATACTATAATATTTAATTATATTTATTCGAAATGTCAGATCCGTTCAATGTGTCTGCTGAATTGAACAAGCATCAAACCAACATTGCAGAATTTATTGTTAGATTAAACACAATCAATAGACAAAGTGGTTTTCAAAATATAGCAGCAGGAATTCAAGAAGAAATCAATGCCATTCGACAGCTTGAAGATCGATTAGAAAGTAATGTTTTGAACAACGAAGTTGCAAAGGCTTCCTTCAGGATCTAGGCAATTTTCATAATTTCATTTACAAAGTTCAATTTATTTTTGCGTTCTCAGAAAACTATAATACTTTTAAAATAATATAATACTTTTTTTTAACTATAATAACTTTTAAAACTTTTATCATACATATTGTGTATTAAATAGTAATCAAAAACTTCAGAAAAGTATAATACTATATTATGAAATATTTAAAGCTACACACTTATTTTGCTTTGGTTATAGAATGGTGCGAGAAGCGGATTTGAAGGCATACTCCCCAATCTATGTAGGATGAAATGCGTCTTTATCAATTAACATTTTAAAAATTTCGCTACCCCTCCCCCTCGTATTCGCTCTTACATTCCAGAAATACATTTTTGTTCTTAATTAAACAAAATAATATACGTTAATTAGGTTAATGGCTTAAGGATAATTATAGGTTCAATTTAAATACTTCTCTAACTCAATTGCTATTATTGTTTTGCTTGTAAAATAAAGCAATATTATATTATTTGCAAATAATCAAAGCTTAATTGAGAGAGATAAAAAATGTTACTTTAATATTTATTCATTCTAGTTACTAAAAACCTTTTGTAATTTAATAGATCAATAGATCAAGTTCCAGCTGTTTTTTATATTCAAGTAAGCGTCAGACTTCGTCATTCATGGTGTTAAAAGGAGGTAATAAGGAGGACACAACCCAAAATGATAGTTCAAAACAAACGTATTTCTGAAAAAAAGCGTTTTATTTAATATTAAAAATGGGAATCCCAAATATAAAGTTTATTAAATGAATTGAAATAGTGTGTTGCTGTTCCATTGACACAGCACAATAATTAAAATAAAATAAGTTTATAAAAGTAAATAATAAAAAATATATTTACAAAATGAATCAAGTAAGAATAAAACAAATCGTTATATTTTTGTATTACACCAACTTGCAATGTTATAATCCAGAGCTATAGCAGTGGGATAAATATGTATAAGTATGAAATTAAAGAACAACAGACTTAGGCGTTCAAAAAATTCCTGTCTTTAACAAACTACTTTGATATTATGAAGTTTATTTTCGGATTTGTAAATTTTGTAACATACTGTTTACCGGTATTTGAGCAGTTGTGCTTTAATTAAACATTTATATATATATAAATTATTTTTTTTCATTCTTTTTAGAATTCGGTAAATTTTAAATCAAAAAATCAGATTTTCTCATTATACATTTTTAAAATACACTTTATATAAAAAATAAAAAACATTTTGTAATTTAAAATAAAAATCTAAAAGTTACGTAGTATCATATTTATGTATGTGTTTATCCTATTTCCGAAATTCAAAATTATAAAAATAAAAAATAGATAAATATATTACGAATACATTTTTTCAAATCGATAAATGAAATTTATAACCCAAAAATGTAACTAAATATATTTTTTTGTGATTTATTTAGAACTAATTTTTTGTACTTACCAAATGACTACAAAACAAATCACAAAAATAAATAATTCCCAGTAAACATTACATTCCTATTTTTAAAAGAATAGAACATTAAAATAGGTGATAAAACAATTTTGAAATTTAATTTGAAAAATGTATATACAATATTAATAAAATGAAAAAAATCTTTTTATCTCTATAAAAACATATTTTTCTACGCTATTGTTCTTCAGTTGTTCCATTGAAAATTTCAAAACGCGTCGAGACAAACAAGGAAAACTAGTTAGGACGGAACTGAGTTAAAATATGTTGTAAAAGCCACACATAAAAGTTATTAGGTACTAAATATATACAACTAAATTTCTTTTTGCAAAAAATACAGTTGATTTGACGTTACGCAGACATTTCATAAAAAAATGCAACATGTTTTAAAAAAAAAGTATATTTTTATAACATTTATTTTCTAAATATAAATAATTTTTAGTTTGATGCCTTGTTACAAAATAGCTAATCTATCCGAAATCTAGGAACTACTTTTAGAATCGAAACAAAACTTCACAGTTATTTAGTTACAAAATAATATCAAAGTCGTCCAATTTATCGATCCACTTTAAAATTGATATCCGCTGTTGGAATTGTTTATATATAAAGCAAATTATTATATCGATTCATAAATTTTAAGTTCAGTGGATCTTCAGTATTCGAAAATTAAAATTATTACTTTTTGAAATGTGTTTTGTATTAGTTATACATTATGTCTAATTCAGGTCCATTCAAATGTTATTTTCTAGATGTGCTAACATATTTTACGGCTATATCGAGTATTAAACTTTTTGCTATTCTGATAATATGACCACAGTTTTGTTGAATACAGATCCTAATTATTACCATGGTCGGATAGCATAATTATATTATGTTTTATAATTTGAAATTAGATTTGAAATCAATAACTTAATCGCGTTCAGAAAAGGATTCGTCTGTAAACATGATATTTTCATAATCTTAGGAAAATTTCCAATATATGTTGTAAATGTCATTTATTCATCCTTGGAATCTATAACATATTTTGTCTTATAATTAAAAGCTACACTAGCAAATCAATAACTATCGCTTTGGAGGTCATATTTTGGCTTACTGATTGATTTGAGGCTGCGGTTCTCGATAAAAGAAAAATCCTTTCCAAATATTAATGAGTTTTAAATGGCATCTGTACCAAAATACCATTATAGTTATTTAACGATGTACAATAATTCAAAATTATTATAAAATATCACATTTAATATCTCTTGGATTCATGTTTATAGTTTATTATTAAATGAATAAATGAACTAATCTATTTGTTGATTAGAATGATCATTATTTGGACAAAATATCTTCGGGATAATTTTATAATGGTCACTGTAGAAAGTTTTATATTTTATATATAAAAAATATAATTAATTAAATATTTTGAAAAAGGTATTTCTAATGTGAATTTATGACTTCATAAAATTTGCGTATTTTGTTTATAAATAATAATTTTGAGGTTATGACATTATAATATGGTTTTACAATAATTAGAAAAAAACTTTAAAAAACTTAATATATTCAAAAGTAAAAATAATGATAACTTTATAATACATGCCTATCAAATGTACTTATATACCTACATGTTTTTATGTTTTAACATTAATTCTTTTTGTCAATAAAATATAATCACGTGTTATTCTGCAGCTATATAAACTTCCTCAAAACTAGGAATAATCTTATTTCTTTTCTTCATCATTTATCCACAGAATTCCTCATTCTATATTTCCATTTAAATATTGTTTAATATCGAATCAAAAATTAAAAGGAATTTGATATCTTTTGAAGTTGGGAAATTCAATAAAATATTTTTTTAAATGATGATTTTAGAAGTTATAATAAGAAGACTATTCGTTTGGTTACATTTGGACTCCGTGCATCAAATAATGCTATTTAATAAAGTATGCAGTTCCAATATACACAAAAATATACATAATTATGATTATAAGAAGATTACCAGAAGACAAAAAGAATATTCTCAGTACGGTCAACTTTGAATTTGTATATAAACTTTTAAAAATATGATAGGAAAAATATTTAAATAAATATAAATAGATGTTTTGAATTTACGAAAATTAACAATTTGAATTGTTATTATGTTAGAGTTTATTCAATATAGTTAACAGATAATTATTTAAATGTATTAATTAGTAAAATTTGAATTAATAATTATTATTATTTTATTAGTATATATATATACATATATATTGATATAATTGAATTATTAAAAAAAATGGTAACTATTGTAATATAATAAACTATAAATTTAACGATTTTGATTAACTAAATGACTATATAATGTTTTAAAGAATGTTTTCTAAGTTAAAAAGAAAAAATTAAAAGAAAAATTTAATTACTTTTTAATACTAAAAAAAATTATTAAAATATTACACAATAGGTATAAAGGTACTGGTTTCTATAAATTTCATTTATTCGATAATAATAATAATTAACAATTTTGATTATAAAAATTCGTTTATAAAAATAATTAGTTACTAAAATCAATAACTATAATTCTATAATCAATAATAAATACATACCATTTAGATTTGACATTTTTATTATGACAAAGCCCATTTCAAAGGTAAAAATACTTACTATGAATTCATGGGGAGAATTTTTCAAACAAAATAGATAAATTATGTTTTAAGATTTATAATGGTTTTAAAAAAAGATTGTATTAAAATCAAGATTGTTTTAAAAATTTTCAATTATCTTTGCAAGCTAATAGTATTAATAATTTATTCTTGTTATGTTAAGCATTTTTAATAATTGGAAGGGCGTGGCCTGATAACTGTATTTATAATGAAACAATAAAATCACAGAATTTTAAATTTTTGAAAATCGTCATTAGGTATATAAGTGAAGACGTATTAATTAATGATTTCTAAATTAAAATTTATGAAAATTAAAATATATCGAAAAACTAAAAAGTTTTTTTTCAAAGTCTCAAGTTGTATATTAATTGTATTAGCAGTGATTTAGATAGTGCTAATTGTGTTTGTGAGTTGTTAATTATTCACAATTTTTGTTATATAGGTATTGCTGAAATATAAATATTTATTCATATAGTTAAAAAAAAAATTTATTTGCCTATTTGTTAATTGTTAATAAAAAATATGGTTTGATATGTTTTAATATGTTTGTTATGGTTTAATATGGTTTGATCAGGACAGTGTCAAAATATAAATTAACTTTTTTTAACTCATTCACTAACGCATTTAAAATATTAATAATTGGTGAAAGGATTGGAGATATTCCAAATATTAATTATCTATGTTAATTTGTTTTTTGACGAGCAAAGTAATAAAACTCTATTTATATAATTTCACAGGTAATTTGTATAATAACGCACCGGTTTATTATATGTATAGATAATTTAAAAATACTGAATACTGTAAACTTTTAAATCTGTTTTTATAAACAATGTAAAATATAAAATATACCTTCTATCACAGGAATCTTTTAAAATGATAAAGTTTTATTAGACAAATATTTAGGAAGAATATATCAACGGTGTTTAAGAGTGAATGTCTAAAAACGTCTCATATTTCCGCCCTTCTAAGTGTCAACATTGTGGAAAGACTTTTCTCTTCTGGATACGCCTTTGGAGTGCCAATCAAGTCAGTTGATTTTAAGACGCAAAATAAACTTTCCCCTTATTATCTTGGAAAATAATTGACTAATTTAAACATTTGGGTGTTTAGAAACTAACTGTTGAAACACGAACATCAATCGTTATAAATAACGTAACACAGTAAAGCGAATTTATTCTGAAATAATTAAATACTGAAAGTAATGTTTTCAATTTCAGGCGAAAAGATTTTTAGTTAGCAGAGAAAAAGAGGTGGTTACGAATTAATTATTTAGCTATAAGCTGAATTCTTGTATTAATTTTAAATAAATTGTATGAATTTCAAAAATGTTTTAACATTGTTTTCATTATGAGAGTATATACTATTTCCCTAAATAATAAAAACTCTTAAGAATTAAATATAATTTTTTTATCCTTATGACTTAAGGCATGCTCGAAAGCTCTAGGGATTTCATTAGCAAATTATTTTACGTGTATGACCGGTTTCTTTTATTTATTTAATATATTACTGAATATTGAAAATATTTCTATTTATTCATTATTTCACAGTTTTATAATTAATTGAAATATTGAAAGTAGGTACTGTTTCATATTTAAAAATAAATTAGATTTGCGTCAATTTTAGACTAATATATTTTTAGATGTTGAACATTAGGTAGTTTACTTATCTAGCCAATTCTTTGACGTCTGTTTTATGCAATACAGATATTTTTATAATTATTTATAAGTAGAATCTGTGTTATTTTGTTGAAAATGGTCAAAAACTGAAGATGGTTTTATAAGGATTTTTGTTGTATATACCTATAAGTTTTATTTACTAATACTTTGTCAATTAAATGGTATTATTGTACATTTTACTTATAGGTACGGATATTACAATGATTCTGCACTTTACATGCAAAATAATTCAAGTAACTTTAACTTTTATGTTAACTGTACTACTTATAAGTAGTTAGCTTACATAATTAAATGTGATACAGAGTGCTCCTATTTAATTTATTCTGTTTCAGCTATCATAATAATTATTAATGAAATCTGAACAAATTAAAAAAATTAATCAATTCATAAAATTTTATTCATTAATTTTTCTTTGAAATAAATTAAATTGTAAATGTTATTTTAAAATAATTTTACTTCATTTGAAATTATTTAGATAAGAATTTATATTTAAAATATATTAATTGACTGTAAAATTTAATTAACAGAAGGGAAAGAAAATATCAATTTGTATGAATAGGTACGTGTGAATCTTAAATTGTCAGCAGGGAGATTTTTACATTTAATGTGTCTAAAATGTAGAAACACTTTACTAAGTAACAAGAGGATATTGCTGGAGAAACACCAACATTGTATTCATTGTATACACGAATATATAATTGTTGTTACAGATATTTCAAAATAAATAAATTTTATTATATTTCTTTGTTATTTCTAGAACAAGAATTCTTCCGAATTAAGCTGAAGTAACTTCAATTAAATAATTTATAACACTAATAACTAAATTTTCAATCCAACACAAAATAATTTAATTAAATTTCAAAATATTTTCAAGGTATGTTCAGTAAACGCAAATTTCATATCTGCTGTCATATCTTTGTGAAACACGGTTTCCCTTAAACAGCTTACACATAGATTGATGGCTTTTGTAATAATGCTAGTGCCGGAAGCTTTTTTGATATATTGGCATTTTATAAAATTTTCCATGACAAATGTACATCAATTTTTAAATTTATTTTTATATTTCACTTCATGGTTTAAAATTAATCAGGTCTTTCAAAATGTAAATATTTCTTAAAAATTTGTTAAAAACTGAATTATGTTAACAATTAATATTTTTGCGACATTTATATCCTCAAAAGGTGTGTATAGTTGTTAATGTTAAATCAACAAGTTCTTTATACTAGCTGAGCTAACGGACTTCAAAAGGCACTGTCTAATTAGCGAATAATTCAATGAAGATTTGAAGTCGGCTATGATTTAGGGATGAAAAGTAACTTCGTCTTCACCACATAATCTTGTAAACTAACAAAAAAAATTTAATTTTGGAATTTCTGTCTGTAAAACATTTAATTTAATGTAAATAAATCAGAAAAAAATATATGTTATGATCTTATATGATCTTTATAACTTCTAAAATTGACAAATTTTAAGTAAATTATAAAAGAATTTGTAAAAAACCTTTGAAAATAGAATTTTAAAACAACAATTTATTTTTTTGAAGATAATGTTTAGATAATGTAACAAATATATATATATATATATATACAAGTACTATGTATATATAAATCCTATATAAATATACTTGACATGTGAAGTATAAAATGTAATAAATATAAAATTAATGTTTCTATACATACAGTGACTTTATATGTTTGTAAAACAATTCAATAAAGTCTCAAAATAGACTCTTTGTAAAATCAATATTCAATGTGGAAAATAATATTTTGGGAACTAGTGTGGTTTTATATGTCATAAAAATAGTTCCCGTGAGCTATGTCTGTGCAAACTGATATTTTCCAGTTTCTGAAAGATTAAGTTTCAGCAATTGAAAATTGATGTGGTACAAATTTTGAGACCCCTTGAACCCATTTTTATCGGTCCTGGGGCTCTGCATCAAAAATAATTTCCTAATAATGTACCGATTTTAGTGTCTTATTGTACATTTTTATGGTTCTGAATTCATTTCTGACCTTATAGTATAAAAATTTGAGTCTCAAGGTCATTAGAGGTTTCAGTCCTATCAGATGGACTCCAATCAAAATAGATTATTTACGATAAACGCATTATGAAAATTCAATTGTTATTTTGAAGATTTTATATGAAGCTAGTTATTTTTTGCTTTACAAAATCAAATTAAAAAATCATTCATGACCTTCCAATCTGATGTTTTTAAATCTAACATCATGTAATCTTAAATCATTAGTAAGGGCAGTCTTAATTGTTGTACTTTGTTAACCAGGTAAAAATTGTTAGCAAGCTTATAGTTTCTTTAGATTTTTCATCTATACATGTATATGAGTTCTCACAAAATTTTTTATCAAAATGTGATCACGGGAACATTGTCAAAATTGACAAAATTCAAAATTACCGCCAATACCATATATAACGTATGCATTACTTATATCTAAGCAAGAAAAACTTTAAAAGACACACATAAATGCTTTATGATGCATTTTGGATGTATAGAATTATTTAATATATCGCCAATAGATAGAAACATGTATATAAAGTATTATAAAGTATATAAACACCTGAGACCCTATAAATGTATTACCAACAGATAGAAAAATGACTATAATCTATCTGGGAGTTAAGTTAAAAGAATAGAAAATGTTCAAGAATCACTCAATGGTCAACAAGTGCTATTTTATTGACTAAATGAACATTTCTAGACATTTAACCTATCCTATCTGATAGAGTATGGTCATTTTCCCGATAAAAATTTGTTCCAAGTGGTCTGAAAATTTATAACCCATCATTTTTCAATTTCTATATGAGACCTAAATCTATCAGAAACTGCAAAAAATAAATTTGCACAGCAATAGCGCACTGGATGACATATCAAACCGGACAAAAAATAAACTTATTTAATTTTTTATATCATTGCGACGGTTTTAAATATATTTTGTTCTAAATCAAATTTTAATTATTCATTTTTTCATAACTCATATACTGGACATTTTCATAAATAGGATTAAAATAGTTTTATTATTTTTAATCCATCTGTCTAGTTTATAGATGATTCGAAATTACGAGAATATTTAAATATGATTCGCTTGAATCAATTTATATTTATAGGCATATTATTTAATTTTTGATTTATTATTTAAGTTAAAATTTTCTGAATTAAGAAAGAAAATTTTTTGAAATAGCAAAACGTTATTTTCTTAATTAAATTCATCTGTAAACAGAAAGAAAAACTAAAAAAAATAATCTTTACAACATGCTCAACGTTGGTTAAATACACAATTGAAAATTTCAGGAAATATAATAATTTTAAGGCTTTATTGATTATAATTTTATGCATATGAAGATGCCACTAAGTCGTAAGCTAGGAAACATCTCGGAAAATAATAGTCCTATCTCTGAGCAACAAAGGTAGGACTATTTAATAATGAGAAAAATCATCTCTGTCAAATGGTTTTGCCTTTCATGTCAAACTTAATCCTTTTATAATGAAGTCTTCATAGGAACTTAAAGATCTTCAAAGATATAGCTCTATCTCTAACCCTATCCAGCAATCAAACTGAAACTCAGAATTCAGAATGGATATCATTCCAAATAAATTGTTATTTGTAAAATTATATATCTATTTTATTATTCCACTTAAAGGATATTTTTTTTTCTCCATTGGTACATAAAGTGGACTTTATACGTTATTGACTCGTCTTTAAAAAAGCGCTTTATATGCCATGGACTACTTTATGTGTCATCGACAAAACTTTATGTATTAATTCTTTTAATAATAACAAA
>JAUZNC010047424.1:0-16066 GCA_034780395.1 Vannuccia rotundouncinata | reverse complement strand
CAAAATATTTGAAATATTCTCGACACCTACGAGATTTCGTAAATGTCGAGATTCTCGACACCTACAATTAACGTTTTAATATAGTGGTGTTCATCCTACTAATTATTGGCACCCAATTATATTTACATAAATTTTTCATAAAATTAAATTTACACAAGGTTACGTAAATTAGGACAACACATTTTCTATTTTTTTCTCTCACATTATAGGTACGCTAATTAATTATATTCTGTTATTATCATATTATCATAAAATACTAACTATAACAGAATATTTTAATAATAATAATAATATTCGTGTCACCAGTTATGTCTGTTAATCATTGCATTTATAAATTAAATTAAACAACATTTAACCGTTTTTACTATACATTCAAAATAATTACTGTTTTACATAAAACTGTTAAGTCTAGGAATACAATTATATAAATCAATAAATTAATATAAAATAAATAAACTTTTCTAACTGCAATTAAAATATCCTGTAGATACGCTGATTAAAAGCCAAAATAACTAAACTTAGGTTAAAATATATTATAAACGTGTGTTGTGATTGACCAATACGAAATTAGCCAGTAAGAATTAATCAATAAATCTTTTATTTAATTTTTTTATCATTAAATCAATAGTGTGTCTGTAAATATAAGTTTTGGTAATGTAACAGAGAGATTCAAATTAACAGTGCATTGAGACGACACGATTTTTTACAATCGTTCCCCTTAACTGAAAAGGACCCTTTTCCTTCATGTCGATCGAATTTTTGACTTAATATAATTAATTTTTGACTATAACATAATTTTGAAGGTATCATAATTACCAAATTCACCTCGTTTTGTGCAATGTCGGTTGTTTAGTATATCAATATCATTTATTTGTCTTACCGAATCCGAGAAAAAACTAAAGATACGTCGGTTCTCATCTTTCAGTCCTCAAAGTTTCAAAAAACTTTCAAATTGAAAAATTTCCTACTCGTTTGCTACTATTTGATAATTAATGATCATTATCTCTGACTGACATACAACTGGAACCTTCACTGGTTTTCATTGATTTATGATTTTCTAATTTGTCTCTCTTTCTTTGAAAAGCTCTCACAAAATCTAAAAAATTGGACTATATTTGCTTATAACTTAGTATCTTAATAAAAATTGTTTATATTAAGTAATAATATTATAATAAGTTACATAATATTATGATAGTCTACAAAAAATTACTTTATATTATAACAAATTATTATTTTATTATTATTAAAATGTATATCGCTATTAACTGCACATTATAATAGATCTCAATATTTGAATAATTATAAATTTACGGATATTATAATAAGTTACATAATATTATGATAGTCTACAAAAAATTACTTTATATTATAACAAATTATTATTTTATTATTATTAAAATGTATATCGCTATTAACTGCACATTATAATAGATCTCAATATTTGAATAATTATAAATTTACGGATATTATAATAGTATATTATATTTATCTAGATGTTAACTCAAAATTAACTGAAGGAACAGTATGGACTTACTCTGCACTGGCAGTGTCATCGTTACTCCCATATTATTGGAAGGAAGCATATGTCGAGTCATAATGGGACTTTCACTTGCCCCATTTGTTGTCGCAGTGGTCTGATGGCCATAATTATTTCCCTGATCAGTGTTATAGCCAGCGAACATGGTGTTATTGTGTTGCGGTGGCATCTGCTCATATTGGGTTCATTAATAAATCAGGTCATCATTCGTTCATAGAAATAGTAGAATATTCGTCTTATTTTCTATCAAAAATATCATTAGTTTAATACAAATCTTAAGAGGTCACTGACTTTGGGGAATTTTCCACCAGAAATGTCAACTGCAACCAGCATCTCATCAAAAGACGAGAATAGGGATTAACTAATTTTAAGCTATGAAACAATGAAATAAAGCTATTGCCGAAATATTAAAAACATAATTATATTTGGAAAGGACTTTCACTAAAATATCATTAAATATTGAGTAAACAAACAGTTTACACAGATTAGAATTAGTTTTAATGATTTAAATTTACCGTGAGTGTTGGCGATGGCTGATACATAGTCATTGGCTGTGGACTTGTGGTGTAGATACCAGGACCTACGGTAGGAGAAGAGTTCCAAACGGTGGGGGTACCGGGCACGATACTACTGACCCCTCCACCACCCGTAGCCACAGGTGAAGCCACCTCATTGTCTCCGAAAAACACAGAATCAGAGGACTGGCGTCGTCTCGATAGAGGCGTCTGAAGTCTGAAAGCCAAAAGTATAAGATACAAATTTGAATATAAAAATAATCTTTCGTAATTTATATTAATTAGTGATACATATTACTGAAGTCACTATATTATTTCAGATTATTTCAAGTAATATTTCCCTCAAACAAACAGATATATCAAAGAAATCTTATAATCATCAAAAGGCTTTAAACATTAACAGACAAATATTTTATAAGGCATATTAAAGAAAATTGTGGTAGTATGATGTTCATTGTTTCCATCCAGTGGTAGTCTTCCTTCCCATATTCAATTTTTATGTGGATTCAACTAAACTTTCGGATACCATATTATATATCTTCAAATTATATTTTTGAGTAGATCCGATTATTGTTTTATTCTACAGAATTTAATCTTTGATTGATTGACCTATTTCCTTTTGCATTATCTTCAAGATGGGAAAATACAATATTCTATGACAATATATTGATAAATAAAATATTTTTAGTGTTCGAGTTATAAGACAAATTATAATATTTATTCTACTTTTGAGTAATCTTCCTGATTCCTTTTGAACTACCTTCAAGAAGGGCAAATACAACTTTTCAAAGTCTTATTGATATGCGAAATATGTTTAGTTTATGAGTTATATGTAAACAATTATTTGGTCGCCATTTTGAATAATTATGACGTCATAGCTTTGGTTCAATAAGCTTAAATATAAAAATATATAGAAAATTAACTTTCACGAATAATATCCGTGTATAATAATGAAAAACATTCAGAATTACAGAAACTAAAATTGGTTATACATATTTTTTATTGAAAAATGGCGGCCATTTTGAAATTAAAAGTATGAAGATGCAGTTGAAAAAATGGCACCTCGTTATTGTCTAGATAAGCTAATAAAATCAATTTTGACTGAAAAATCGAGCAGGAAAACATTGCAAGCCACCTTAATATACTAAAATATAAATTATACCACCCTAAATCTGTTTTCTGTACAGGCAACACAACTTCTAATAAAATAATAAAAGTCCAAACCTGCAGACAGTTGGGCGTCCGGTTGAGTTGAAGAAAACCTTCATAACCGGCACGGGAGACTTAGTGGAGCCCTTACCAGACGTCGGTCTAGCATAGCCCGGCGGTGGAAACTGTATCTGTGGTGGGAGTTGAGGATTTCCCGCGGAAAGAATATTTTGTGTCTGTGATGACAGCGGGGTCCGGAGAGTCGAGTCCGATTTATCGATTGAATGACTTGATCTGAAAGTGAAGGGTGTGAAGGAATAAGTAGATACTAGATGTATGATAATTTGTATATTGAAATGACGTCCTTACTGTACAGATTATAACTAGTTCCTGATCATAGGGTCCTAGCAAACATATTCTCTATTCTTATATTTTATCAGATCTTTTCAGGTAGAAATATATTTTTATCAAACATTGACACTGCATTTAGGAAATTATGAATATCGGAAATTATCGTAATATTTTAATTGAAGTAAAATAAGTATTAAATAAAATAAATACAATCCACAAACTAAAATTAACTAAATATATATAACAGACGATTGGAACTATTTTTAGTCAATACTTTATTAATAAATTAATTCTGATGTAAATATATTGGCGCATTTGTTCAGTTAGCAATATTCTAAGATTAATATGTTGATTGGTAAAATCTGTATTCAGTCTATCCCGTAATGATTCCAAATGAGGAAATATGAACCGATCACAAATGTTGCAATCAGGGGAGTACGGCGGCTGTTTTAGCAGCCTTACATTTTTTCGGAACAATAAATCTGTAGTTGCTCGAGAAACATGTGGTCTCGCATTATCCTGAATTAAACATAAGTTTTCCTTACTGTATGATTTGGCTGTGTTGTGAAGTATTCGGACATATTTGGACTTTCTGAAGATAACCATGATCCAATGTTTAGTCGTGGATGGCATAGGTTCCTATGATAGAACCATTTCTCATCTAGGATAACAAAATTTGATATCACTGATTCCAATGCATTGAGCATGGTTGTATCTAATTGAACTCTACGGCGTCGGTGATCCTCCGTGAGAATATGTGGTACCTATTCCAAATCACTGTCAATTATGCGTTGAACCATAGCGCACTTATATGCACACACTTATTTCATTAGACCATCTATTTTCAATAAATCATCTGTATATTTTAGTGGCCTTAATATTTTATTACTTTAAGTTTCGATAAGAAACATTATTTTATAATTCGGCTTCATACATGCAGGTTACGTTCATCAATAACAAACGAGATGTTTCTCTGATTAACGTCCATTATGGGCATCATTAAATGTAAAAACTATTGTTAAAAGATTTAACAATTAAAGACATAACACATATAAATCTGCAAAATAATATTCAAATTATGACCGGCAACCAATAAATATATTATGAACAATGAAATCAAGAGTGAACTGAGTAATTTATATTTTTGTTATGCATGTGTTGGTATAAAACGTATAAAATAATTTTCCTTTTTTGTATAAAAACGCGGTTAATTTCGATACACCCAATATAATTTAAATTTTATACAAAATAAATCTTGTTTAGAATTTGTTATGTGAAATATAATATCCTTTATTAAAAGATTATGTGAAAGAATACAAAAATGATATGTATAAAATAATTTAGAGAAACTGTGTTGTGATAGAAAATAAATAAGTAACATATTTTGAACGTATAAAATAATATATAATAAAACAGAAAACTCTGTAAATTTATTTATATTATGATATGAAAATATTTCTCCCCACCGCAACCGCAATTTTATCACACAGATTTATCAATGTATGAAAACAATTAGTATCCTTTTCAAAGCTTATGATATGTACGAAATAAAACATTTGACTCTTATAGAAACAGGCCAGTCTACAAAGTGATCATATGGGGTCTGCTACCCACGTCTTGCTAACCAGACAATGGGCGCGAAGATTCTTACAATACAATATGGGGTGGCATGCAGTTAGTGAGTGTCTGTTTAACGTTGTGCAAACAGTATAGCAACAGTGCAGGTGTTGGTCCCAAAGAGGTGCTTTCCATCTTTATATACCTCCGCTATAAGATCAGTTACATAATTAATTGTCTGTGCGTGAGCCATGAATTGACTGGAATTGTCACCAGTGAATTCGAAGTCAAATGGTTTCATCTACACGTATATAGTAAACTGTTTATTCAGAACAGTGATAATATTGTGAGGAAATAATGTTGATGGTAAAAATTTGTATATTTTTTTAATAGGAATAATTACTGAAAAATTACTGCATATATACATAAATTAGAAGTAGTCTGTAAAATTCGCTATATTTTCAAAAAAATTAATTTAGTAAAAAAAAATCATAACTGGGAATAAAATATAATATTATTATTTAATTAAATATAATTTTTATATTATGGTTATTCAATTCCTGACAACAATAGAATACATTTCACTAAAACTAAAACTATAATGTAAATTGTTTTGAAAATAATATATGGGTACAAAATAGCACAATATGGCACTATATATGACATATTATTTGAAATAACAGAAATTATAAACGTTTATAAATTTCTCTAAAAATTATCTAATTAATTATGTTTGAAGAACGCGACGGGCAAATATATTTTTATTAAAATTTATAAAAAAGCATAAAAAAGCAATAAAAACGCATTAATACAAAACTTCTTTGAGATATGAGGAAATATATGACTATTGATGCTGTTCGCAGAACCAGAATAATAATAAAATAGACCTTTATTCAATGAAGCATCAATATACTTTCTGTAAAAACGATAAAGGTGTAAAGACGGTAATTAGAGAAATAAAGACAACAAATCATCCAAACATCCAGCGATTGATTTGAATTGTCCTTCAGAGAGAAAACGTTAATAAAGTTCTTTGTTTTAGGTCTCAAACAATGGGCGAATTTGTCTCTATACGGTTACCTAACTTCACGTAAATATCTACAGGTACACACGTTTAGTTCATCCACAGCAAAGGCATGAATAACCTTGTAAGCAATTCGTTCACTTTGCGATATGATCTAATTTCTTTTTAATCTTGTATTTTGGAACATTACCCAACGACATTTCTTCAATATCTGAATATTCGTCAAAGATCTGGATTAGTTAAAATACAATCTGCGGAATCCAGTTTCTCCAATGAATCAGACTTTACTATGTCCTATGAATAAATTGGTAAAATAAAGCAACCGGTCACCTATTTGACACTAATCTTATGTTTATATTCCTATTCAGAATTTATGAAACTGGCCAAAGTGTCAATAATTCCCATGAAGCTGGTGCCAATTTATATGCTAATTCAATTTATTATAAAAAATAAAGTATTTTTATGAAGGCCCATATTCAACCATTTAAATAAAATACCTCTTGCAAAAGTAAACAAACAATCTTACTGAAATCATTGAAAGTAAATATATATAATTGGCTATATATTTGATATTATAGTTCGTATATATGCCTATGTCAAAAAAAGATATTATTCTCAGAAAATAGACACACTCGTTCAATATGTTATATATGGACTGTGAAACTGGGAATCATATATTTCGGGCTTCGCCATCGCATAAAACTAGTGGTGAAGTTTAGTTATACGTACTGAACGAATAAGTTAGTTATTGTACTGCAACAAGACTCATGAGCTTCGCTCACTCGACTTCGCAGTACAATAAATATTACGCAATCTATATTCTAGTTACAAATATTCAACCATGTATTACTTTATCTTAGCGTACAAACTTTCAACATAAACCTATATATTCTGTTTAGTCAATTGCGACTACCAAGATGACGCCGATCAATTACATTTTAATAGCTTTCAGAAACAAGTTCATAAATATCAATTCAGCTTGTTATTATTAGATATTTGTCATTAACCGATAGTATACACTATATTGTTTGTTCTGTCGCCTTTTTAAATGTCTGAAATTACTGGGTACCGGCTGGGGAGTGGTATATATTTTAAGTACTCTCGGATTGGATGTCAAAACCAAAATAGTAATAAAGGATACACATAAAAAAGTATGATCAGTAGAAATGAGTATAGTTAATTTAACATTATTTTTAAATTATACTAGTCTAATACAATAAACGTATATACCATTACAAATTAGTTACTTTTGCACAAAACCTTGCTACAACACAACACAACACAACACAACCAAACAATTTATTCATGTTAATATATAACAATGTATATACTAACAACTTTCATAAATTAAGATTCAAGATGGCATATATATATTTTTAACCAAAGATAAAAAATGACGCTCTAATGAGATCTTAAGAAATTATTCATAAAATGGATAGTATAGTATAAAATACAATTAAATATACCTATTAAAAATGTTTAATTCGTTGAATTACCGGTTTCTGTGGAATGTTTTCGTCGTTGCAAATTTTGAAAGCATGGACCGATTGTGCCAATGAACGTCCTGCTTTAGTCCGAACTTGCGCTTCGTACTCCGTCGGGCAGAATTGTAGATCAGGCTAGAATCCAAGTTCCCTGCATGATTGGGATCACAATATGGAGTGTTTGGTAGACCAGAGCTACTAGTATTGCAGAACCCTTCAGGAGAACTACGTACAGCAAATGTGGGGACCTCCATTCTGATGGAAATATCAATACAATATTATATATTATGTAGAAAAGGTTATAAATACATATCCCTCAATAAATTGAACAATTATAAGAAATATGTAAAAATAATATACTTATAATATGTTTGATATTGATTAAGTATTGTGATGCCACTCAAAATATACATTAAGTAGCGTTAAGAATATTCTTAACAACTAATTTCGTGACAAAAGTATATCAAATATTTTCCAGAACAGACACATTAGTATCTATATGTATGATCGTAATCAACGGTAAATCTTATTATTTGTTTTAGTTTGATCCTACAATGAGATCTTCATCACATCTGCACCTACCGTGTGCACAATTGACGCAGAAAGACAGAAACAGTTTGTTTCTCATCGTCAACTGACTGTATGAAAGCATCGTATTCCTGATCTGTGTCATCCGAATGACACGCTGAATCCCAGACGAAGGGGCTACCTTCTGGGGTGCGAGGAAGCGATACTAGACATGGACTTCCAGGGATAATGGTCTCTGGAGATGCCATAGAAGCCATACCCTCACGCTCGTTATCTGTTGATTGAGAACGAAAGCTTATTAATTTAAGAAATGTTCAGACGTATATGTGTAACACGGTAATAACGTTTTTAAATATTTATTATTTAAAATAAATAACATTATAACACATTTTTGTGTCCTTTAATTTCTTAATTTAGTTTCTTTTTAATCTTTTGTTCATTTTAATACCCGTGTATAACCGTTGATATCGTAATAAATGTTTTCACATTAGGAATAATAATAAATATTAATTAAGTTAATTACAATATCGAAATACATTTTTGTCATTGTGAAATTATTTTTCAAACTTATTTATTTACTGGATATCGAATTAACTATTGTTAATTATTGTTAATTGTTGAAAAGTTAATTATTATTAATTACTATAATTGTTTATCGATTCTGGGTGTTTATTCTTATACTATAGATTTAAAAAGTAAATAAAATGTAATTTGAATGAATAAATAATTTTTTTATGTGTGGCAAATTAAAAGCGGTATGCACCAACATGGAATAAATTAAACCTAGAATAGCGCTATTCCTAGCTTAACTAAACCAGGATTAACTTTTGCATTGCACCAACAACTCTGACCAATAGAAATCTACCATGAACTATGAACTATGCGTAATTTTTGATTGTTATTTTGGAGAAAATGAATGAAGCTGCATGTAAGTAGGTCAAGGGCACACTGTAGACACGCTGTAATCCAAATTCATGCAAGGTGGAAGCTAAAAATAGAATTCGAGATTTGGAATTACCAATTTAATTGATACTTTTTCACAAAGTTAAAATGACTCGACAACGTAGCCTTAACTTTTCCACAAACGAAATTAATTTTTTTATCGAACTAGTAAATGAAAGTAAGAATTATTGAAGATAAACGAACGGATGGGTCTTTTCTAAAGAAAAAGCAAGATACATGGACTCATATTTTAACTGAGTTTAATGATCGAGTGGCCAAAACCG
Source organism: Vannuccia rotundouncinata (assembly GCA_034780395.1). Lineage (NCBI taxonomy): Eukaryota > Metazoa > Platyhelminthes > Proseriata > Coelogynoporidae > Vannuccia > Vannuccia rotundouncinata. The sequence continues at coordinate 6,695 of JAUZNC010047424.1, read as the reverse complement.
AGATTTAAAATCGTTAAAAAATCTGTGGAAGCGATTGAAACAATCAGCTAAGAAGAAGGACGCGCGGGACGAAGAGAAAGGCGAAAAACTGGAGGCGGACCTTGCTGTTCTACACTTTCTCCACGCAGCGATCGAATTCGCAGCATCCTACCGAGCGAGCAAATGGAATCAAGTTTAGTGTCCTCCTTCGATTCGGATGCCTTACCAGGTAGCAGTTTTGTGTCTCTGTTAACACATTCGTCAGACTCAAACGGAAGTGATACTATGGAGAGCACTTTGGGACCACCTACTGTCATGCCTTCTGAAATTGAAACAACTTGTAAACCTAATGAACCTAATGTGATGTCTGATGATCAATTTGTTGACGGTTTTTCTTCAACAACTCGACCAACCGGTACTTCTCGACCTGCTATTCGTCATGGCCTGCGTTTACGACCTCGGTCAATGAGTGCCTTTCATGAGGCCTTACTCGAAATGGCCAAGATCGAACACAACCAGAAGATGACTAACCTTAAATTAAAGGAACAAATTTACCGGTCTAAGCTGGCCAACATTTTGTAAATTATTTTTTTGTGCTTGTTCGTATAGTTTACTGATGTCTTATTAATAATCTATATATATATATAATATAAAGTATAATGTATACATGTAATTCATAATGTATTGTAACATTTTTTTCTATGATGATACACTTGGAAATATATTCATATTTTTATAATAATATATTATTATGCCTAAAATTAATAAAATTTGTTGGACTGTTCAATAAAATAATTTTTCTAGATAAATTTTTTTTTACGACAAAAATTCAATGAAGTTATATTTTGCAAATCTATCATTTTATATTGACATTTGTAAAATTTTTTGAAGAATTAATCTTTAATAAAATATACTTAAATAAAATTAACTTGTTAATTAATATACATTACATTTAACCTAATTTGATAATATTCGTCAAAATTATTTGCAATAAAATGTATTTTACTTTTTTGATATAACTGTTAAACCAGCCCTACACCAGGAATAACAATTACAGTATATAACCCTTGATTTATTTCTAGAATAAGTTAACCCTGGTTGGTGCATGACCAATTTACTCCTGGCTTAAATTTATTCCACGTTGGTGCAACGAGCTTAAAGTTACGCTCGTGTTTATTCCTGGATTAACTTTTATTCCATGTTGGTGCATACCGCTGTTAACTATGTTTGGAATCTAATCGAACATGGCTCGTAAAATCTGACCATTTCATTTATATCCTTCACTTAGTACAATAACATACGCGTATCCATATTTTACAATTTCATGCATTTCAAATTCAGGTTAAAAATAAATAATACTTAAATGTATATAGAAATATCTATCGATATTATAATAAATTTAAAATATATTTTAATGATCAAAATATGGATTTTTAACACTGTTTTGAAACCTTTTATTTAATTAGCACGATGTCTACACTAATATCGCGTTAGATTATTTTATAATATTAATAATAACGAGTTTAACACTTTTATAAGGTTATAAATATAGTGTAGGTAGTATTTTTGGAAATTATTTGACAGCTCACCATTTTCTCTCCATGTATCATATGATATATTTCTGAAAATGTTGGGATCCAGCCCTTTGGCCGCACGGTATGAAAACGGCATTATTGAATTAGATTCTTCCTTAGCTCCAACACTTGTACCACTTTAATGAAAAATATTCAACTGGGTAAAAACATACGTTACAAATATTGATTAATTAAATGTAACTATTTATTTATATTTTAACTATTATATCCATTGACTTATATATTATTTATCTAGACCGGCAAACTGACCAATATTCAATAATAATAAAAGGTCCGCGGAGGAATATATCTATATCGATAATCAATGCCAAATTGATGGCCGGAAGTTCAACATTAACTCTAAAGATTAAGGAAATTTATAAATGAATCGATTAATATTTATTGAAAACCCTCTTTAAAACGAAACTAATACCGTATATAATTGAAATGTGCTCTGGACGTTTTTTTGATCAGTTTGTCGGTCTAGATAAATAATATTTAAGTCAATGATTATATCCGTCCATGTGATTATGCAATTTTATGTTTGATAGAAGAAATACTTTAATTTTAATTTGTTAAACTATCCTACCAAGAACCCTTGTTCGTAAAAACACAAATCATCAATAAAAGAATTTTGCTTTTTAATCAAAGGTTTTTGTGCATTCGAAAAATAAAATGAGCACTTTAAAATGAAAAATGATGTACATAATATTTAAATCGTAAGTTTCTGAACTATATATAAAAATATATGCTACTACAAGAAACATACAATTATACTATATTGATTTAACTACGGTGGCGTTTTTAAATATTTAATAATTGGGAATATATTCAACTTTATTGTGTACCACAGCTTCGAATATACCAGAAGGCCCAATTATATTAGAAATAAAAGTACGAGATAATATTTATTCTTTAAATAATCTTCTTTCTTTAAGCAATTACACCAATTAAAATGATTGTTTTTGATGATGCTTTCCATAGATTTAAGATGAGAAAAATGATAATTTTATTGAGAAAACCATCGCTAGCGTTCTAAATTTTAAATAATAACTGCTAAAAAACTTTTCTAAATATAAGACACTTAGTTTAATTCTATCAAGATTTGCTTTATGAATTGTATGAATTGTATGAAATGAATATACATTATTAAATTTATTCGCATTGAGAAATATAATTTTAATAAAAAGGTCGACGAACCCTTATTGAATTTTCTCTATATAATAAAAAATAGTTCTCCTTCTCTACCTGTCGTCACTACTTCCAGGACTTTCTTGTCGTCGAGTTGGTTTATGATGAAGAGCAAAGACACCAGAGTCTATTTCACTATCTGAGAGGTGAAACACTCGTTTGTAAAGGATTTCAAATAGAATTGCTGTGGTAACAAAAAAGACAATGAATTATGTGAAATAGACAATATTTAATTAATAGATTAGTTTGACTCAATAATTCCACTTATTGTGAGAATGGGGGGACATTGAAAATGTACTCGTTTTAATATCCATATAGACTAACAAAACCATTGACATGCCAGCTTCTTAATCTTATACAGCCAGGTAAAACCATAGAGTAATTATAAATACTCTATGGGTAAAACACTGACGCTTAATACGTCGACAGTCTAGTAATTATTGATTTTCTACATTAAGCTTTGAAGATATTTGAATGTTGAATAATTGATCAATAATTAAATCAATAATAAAATCAACTACGCGCCCTTTCATTGCTGACCTGAATTCAAATATATTATGGCTACATTATATTCATATTATCGATTGTTTAGCCAGCAGTCTGAGATATAATAGCGTGCCAAGTCTAACCTTATTAGTCTATGGGATTTATCCCAGGCAAAAATATTATTTTAATAATCATTTTAAAAATTTGGGAGTATAGTTAATTTTGTTAGAGAATGTTAAATATAAGTGAATGGTTCTAAACGATCCAGCTATCCTTTACATATAGGATACATTATGTGTCACCTATACCATGTTCACAACATTTTTTTTAAATTGCATGCTTTTTTATTGTTCTGAAGACTATCCAAACTATGGAGGATGACAAGTTAAATTTTTTGTTTTGTTACGCAATTTTTTCCCTTATAAAATTAATTGCAATCTATTGAAATAACTAAACAAATGGAACTTCTATGCGACTTATAATTTATATCTTTTAACTAGCTTACATCCGGACAATAACTGTAAACATGTCTCCCTATGTACCTCTCGCTCCTAAGTGACATAGACACCATTATTTTAAAACATTAGTTTGACTTTATTTATCTTAAGACATTCATTCATGTCACTTATTGAGTTTCTATAGAAGATTAATTGCACCTTAATAAATTAAAACATAAAATAAGGATGAAAAATGCTATAATGTTCTACTGAAATTGATCAATATTTGTTGTTGATTAAAAAAGTATTTGCTTAATTATTTTTTTAGATTCATTGATTGATAAAATCTGTTATCGAAAGCTCATATTTGTTATAATCAAAATAAATACATTTACACTTTAATAATATATATATATTTCATTGCACAATAGTCAATATTAGTTGTAATAAATTTTTAAAAAACTGTATAATTAATTTAAAATTGAAACTAAAACATATTTGGACGGCGAACTATGCGGATCAATCAGTTAATAATAATTATCCTAAATTGGTTAAAAATTTGTATTATGTATCATGAAAAACTAAATTCGTTCCGCGAAAGTCTTTACAAAATTATGCATTTAATTTTTACATAAAATAAATCAAACTTACAATAAATAATATTATATTAAACTAATTTGTACTTACATTGACAAAAGGCTGCAGCAGTCACATGATCACGTGACATGACCGTATCATAGTGTTTCCAGATACGACATACTGATATCTGCATTAAAACATTACATTATTATTGCAGTTGTCATCACAACCTATTCCGTAAATACAATTTTTATATTAAATAATTATGATTACCTTTTTAGAGTGATCCTTTCTTGTTTCAACAATATCTGGTACGTTTGACACATGTGAGTAAATGGTTATCTGACAACTGAAGAAACATAAAATATTTAATAACAATTTTAGGTTTTAAAATTTCGCACACGTTTAATTTGCCCCAGTTACCACTAAGAAATCTTTGTTAACTCAAATAATAAATTTTACAAATTTTTCTAACTATTATTTTTTAATCTTAATTTTAAAAGAAAATCATTTAAAGGCAGTTAGTTAGTTATAAATAGAAACTTACTCGAACAATTTACTGATAACTTTGAGAAATGATTCCAAAGGCGGATGGGCAGAGCAATCCTATAAACACAAAACTTTCATTATATAAAACATCTATAAAATAAATATAACTCTATATACCACTTGTATATATCAATCCAAAAATTATTAAATATGGATTTTAAAATCTAATCTCTTAAATACTAACCTTAGCTTTAAGAACTGATTGTAAGTAGTCATCGATTGGATAACTGAAATCCTTGTCAAATTCTGAACGATTTCTAAACAGATAAGAAGCACATGCTTTTCTCACGGTTTCAGAGCAAGTTAGAGATCCAAAAAGCTAAAATCAAAAATTAAAGAAATCCTATTAAAAAGAGTATTTAAACGAGAATTCAATCAATTTTTTTTGTAATGTCTTGCAATGTTTTGTAATACCATACTTAAATACCCGACTTAAATAGACAATGTTTAAACAAAATAGACCAATCTAGTACCAATCTAACGTAGACTAACGCAGAATATTATAAATGAATGAGCTATATTTAAAACTATCCGGGCACAAGTGATGGAATAAATCAATAATACATAAATCAAAGTACTTACTTGTTCAGCAACACTATTAAACAAGCAACAGCCATCTCTAGGACCCAACTTTCTCCAAAGATCATTCTGCTCTAAATGTTCATCCAATGAAGGACCTCGCGGATGTAAGTATTTTGGACAATTTTCCAACATTTCTATAAATGATGAAACGAAAACACTTTAAAATAATAAATAAGCATTATTGTTTCTAAGTGTTATTACAGAAATATACATTAAAAGATTACAGAAATACTAAAACCCGGTAAAATTTGGGATGAATTAAACTCCAATAATTTTATTATACTGTATATAGGATAAAAAAAATCCATGGATCTGAAATAAGGACCTAATTGAAAAAGTTTTTACTTAAAAAGTTTATCATTTATTTAACGTAATAGAGCATAGTTTGTGTAAGTAATTAATATATTAATTAACTTTAAACAAATAATGAAAAAATACTAGATTTTAAATTTTTCTGAAATAAATTTGTAATTACTACATAATTGGATTAATTATAAGTATAATTTGTTTACTAATTTTGAATCTAATAATGAATCCCAGATGAACCACTAAATCACATTATTATTATATCAAAATTTTTTGAATTTTTACCAATAGGTATTTTTTTTTAGTAAATTAGTAAACGGATCAAAAAAGTATAACTAAATAAAATTAAACCTTATCTATTTACATATATATGTAATGAATGTTTATTAATACTATGATATAGAAAATAAAATTAGGAAAGATTTATATAAAAAATATATTTTTTCTGTATGGTGCAAAGTTTGATCTTTTGTCTTATGACGTCGAATGCGACTAAAGTGGAAAAGTGAACCATTATAATCTATTGACAACAATTCTAAAATTTGATGATTTTATAAGATTTACGAGTTATGAGTGATTAATTGGAATAAAGCACAACTCAAGTGAATATAAAAAAATCATCGCAAAAATATTAAGTAAGCTCCGATATAAAGAATTTTATTATAAATTTCAATATTATTAACTAATCAATTCAGTGAATAATATTCATTGATTACTTCATAAAATCAGTAGTCATTTTTTAATCCATTGAAATTGAATCGATTTATAATTATTGATTAATTTAAAAAAATATTGAAATATGTATTGTAATATCTTGGAGTCATCTCTATGTTAAAACTCCGTTCAACAATAAAAATAAAATTATTATTCAACGATATTTATTGCGCAAATTATAACTAATCTTAGTGCAACAATGATATTACATGAACGGAAACATTTTTACAATGTTCGTGTTGGCATTGGCTTCGATAACCATTTTCTTTTCTGAATTTCCTTGGAATTGAATTTGGTC
>JAUZNC010047413.1:0-16069 GCA_034780395.1 Vannuccia rotundouncinata | reverse complement strand
ACGATGGCTAGGAATTTTAAATGCATTAATTTTAGATTGCAGATCTAGTTTAATGTATAGATATATAATGTCTATGACACTGAGAGGTATATGTTGGTGTTTTCAACACCAAATCGTTTATAGGAAAAGAAACGATTTGGTGTTGAAAACACCAACATATTCCTCTCATTGTCATAGCGCTATCTTTGAACCTTTTTAAAAAGTAATTAAAAAACAACGGGGCTATTATTAAAAATTGTCAAGATTTCGGTTAACATAGAAAGGTATTATAGATTATGATATTGAATGCTATAGATATAGGCAGAACAGTTCCGAGGATTTGAATTAACATAGAAAGTTGCTATAGATATTGAAAGCTATAGACCGCCAGAACAGTTCCGAGGATTTGAATTAACATAGAAAGATGCCATAGATATAGAAAGGTGTAGACAGGCAGAACTGCGGCGAGGATTTTAATTAACATAGAAAGCTGCTATAGATATTAAAAGCTGTAGACAGGCAGAACATTTTCCTGGATTTTAATTAACATGAAAAGATGCAATAGATATTGGAAGTTATAGACATGCAGAGGCAGAGCATTTAAAAATATTGTGTATGTTCTATAATTATGCAACTTATACCAATCGTTTTGCCGGCATTCAACTACCGCTAACTTTTATAGTGTTTTATTTAGGTGGGCTCTCTATAGTTTAATCTCTATGGATCCACCCAAACATAGACCGATACACTTCATTACATCCTCTCTATCTCTCTCTGTTACAGTACGGACGACAACTGCTCCACAACTATCACTGTCGACAACATCGCCTCAATAGAACGCCCTGTCCACCAGACCATTCCCAACCGGTTGTCTCTAGCCCCTCAATGCCCGAGCACCTCTGTCGTCATCCGCCATCCCCTCCCGCTCTTCCGCCACCCTTCGAGCGCAAGCTGTCTCTCCCAGGAGGTTCTACCCCCACTATAAACTCTCCTAATCACCGTTTCTATGCTTCTGCTTCGGCCGCCCGAGGTCTACACCAGATGACTGCTCCACGATTCATCTACGAAGACGATCACCTCATGTCGTCATCATCTTCGTCAACATCGCGTCACCAACAACATTTGATTGGTCACTCGTGGGGGGATCAGATAGTCTAGCAACTGTCACCACAGAGAAAGGTTGATTTGTTTGACAGCAAGGCATGACAGAAATGAGCTCTTTCGTCAAGAGGATTCTAAAATAATAAAATACAAGAAAATGACTTCCTCCATGCTGAATCTCTTTCCACCTAGCAACATTATTAATCGATAAATTGACGAGTTTTGTATCAAATCTGGTTTTGTTTTGTTGGACCAGGTCGACTTTAGACTTGTTGTTACCTCAATTCGTTACTCTATAGTCATCGTTCTTTCATTATTTAAATAGCTTCTAATATTGCTTTATGTATTGTACCAACTTTTGGTTCTGCCTCAGGATCTTTGTACATTAACAAAAACAGCTGTACAAACCATATATATTCGTACAATTATAATTATTTAGACTTTCAGTTAAAGCTACATTATGAACATTATTTTCAAATAACAATTTATTTATTTAAATTTAAAAAATCATCGTTTCAATTATCTATTTTTACATCAACAGTTCCTACTTTTTTATACCATAAAAACGCCATATGACCTTATTATGGCCATTTTTCTCAACTGCAAATTTCAAATAACTGCATTGCTCTCTCTCATTTCACCACAATCACGAAATCGATTTGAGAATAAACTTTTTCATATTTAATTTGTTTCCGTTTCTTCCTTTTAATTTAATAAAACAAATTGCTGTACATATTTTTATTATATTTTAGGATTATTGATTTTTACTCTTGTACATTTACCAAACAAATGATAATGTTTCCATGCTGTTTACTATAATTGTTCCCACAATATATATATTACTCGTATACTAAAAGTAGTATATGCTTTAATGTAACATCTTACTTTGTTATTGCCTTTTCCAATTATGGTTTAATAATGTGATCTTCAGCTGTTCTAGTTAATTTGTTAGATTTACTCTGAGTTTGTACAGGTAGCATGACATGATTACATGATTACTAAATGATAAATTATATAATAAACATTCCACCACTTTTATGATTGTTATTGAGTGTTTTCATTGATCGGTGTAATTAGGTACAATCTGCTTTTATTTCAATGATTATTCAATTCTTATAATTCGTTCTTATGAATAAATTTAGCCAACTGGTAGTTTATTATTAGACGAAAATATATAAAGTATTACATTGTACTATTGCTACGATATATATTTAAAACATTTGTCAGCTTTTTGCTGTTCATTAAAGGAAATATCAAATAACTTTGGATTAATTATGTGGTTTGTATAAATTTACATTAACTAACTAGAGTTTTGAGGGGAAAAAAATATTTTGTATATTATAAAGTCTACCTTGGCTAAACCGAACACTCATAAAATCGTCTGATTTACACAAAATGAACAAAACATTAAATACATAATCCAAGTAAGGTTTATAGCGTATGTGCAGATATACACAATATATCCACAAAATTTAATAAGAAAGAAAGAAAAATGAGCAACTCATGATATGATTATGTCATTAGAGATTATTTCTAAGTGCGATAATCCATAATAATTTAAGAATTGAAATGTAGCGTCCGGATTACACACAATAATGCACAAGCGTCAGAAATGCGTCCGACGTGTACAGTTTATGCATGTCTGGTTTATAGATAGTATTTAACATGGAAAAGATACAAGGAAACTGCTGGAATTAATTATATTTTAGCGTCCAGTTTGTGCATCGTACGGATTAGCTGGAGTGGACTGTACAGATAAATGATTAAGGAACTATTATATTACTATATCATTTATTGAAAAATATACTCTCCAATGAAAAAAATCAGATTATAATCCTCTGTGGTATGTATATATGGTCAGTGAGTGAATTGCCACTCTCCATAAAATAAAATTCCGGACGGCAAACGAGGGTCCTTGAAATTCTGAGCAACAAGTCATTGATATTATAGTGGGGTGATGTAATTGCATTTTGTATAACTATAAACATATAGCATGAAGCTTAATAGATTAATCCCCAAATCCAATATATGTTTTCGATTTATTTTATCATGTCCTTTATAAAATTTGGTCCATCACGATTTATAGAGATTATGTTTTCAACTGGAATTATTTGACAAATATAACATTATTTCATGATACTAACAACACCCCCTCAACTTCTGATGTCTTGATTATGAACTTTGGAAGATTTTTCAGACGATTCATGGTTTTAAGCGACTGATTTGTGAGTAGAAAAATTTATATTTTGAAAAATTGCTCTCTCATAATTAACAACACGATAGGGCGAATTTATTTTTAATGTGGAAGTCAAACCACTATTAATAAATAAAGAAATTTTTATTTTAGCTTTCAGGACAGAACTCACTCCACATTAATGGAATGAGATGTTCATCATTACATCAATATATATAAGAACAGAAAGAGTTAACGTCATGGGAGAACAAGTCACATAAATCACTTAAAATACTATAAACAATAAAATTGGATATATATATACTATAACGATTAATATTAAAAAAGCCTGCGTTGAGTTTGATACATTTGTCGGTGAAGGCGGCTTGAATTCTCATAGATATTGAAAACCATAGACAGCCAAACAGTTCCCAGGATTTGAATTTTCATAGATATTGAAAATCATAGACAGCCAAACAGTTCCCAGGATTTTGATTTTCATAGATATTGAAAACTATAGACAGTGAAGTGTTGTTAAACCATGACCTATCGTTCATCAATTAAATTTATGTCAAATGTTTCATTGTAATATAATTATGATCTTGAAATGGAGATGGAAAGACTTGAATTTTATTTTGGGATATTGGTGCGAACACTGTCTTATCCAAATGACTATTTAATGTTCTTCCTTTTCTTAATGTAGAACGGTTACTCTTTTTACTCAAAATTAGTCACTCAACCGTGGCCTGTTTATCTTAGAAAGCTTGCAAGTGACGGCGCATGAGGCGACGACCTTCATCTTGTTGGTGCACCTAATGCCTCAGAAAGAACAATAGCTTTCGTTTCTTGACAATGTTCTGGCCTCAATTTATGTGCCAAATCTATATCACGCCTCAGCTGCTTTACATCTTTCTTATAGGGTATTAAGGACACGCACAAACTATTTAGCTCTATCTATTTTCTCGTTATTCAATTAAATGTCGCATATCATTTGGTCATCTAAGAATATTGTCTATACATTAGAACGAAAATTAGATGCATGGTTCATCAAAATAGGTGCTTTCAACATAGATTTGAAATATTTAATTTTGTATATTATACTTAGTCTATTTTGTAACTAAAATAATTGCAGTATGAAGTGCGAAATTCAACACATTATTTTAATTTCTATGTAATCTGTTTTGTAATTTTTTATGCATGATCTATTTTAACCTTTACATGCATTTATATTTTTGTTATGATCGATAAAATTAAAACGAAAAGTTAAATAAATGTTTTATGTCAACCTATATCTGGGTAGTAAATATTATGTTCTATACATATGTTGCTTCTTATATAACTTGAATACTTAGATAATCCAAAAGTTATGACAATTTTATGTAATACTGAGGAAATATTATTTAATATTATATTTTCTTTAAATCCTTTAAATTCAGCCAACATTTCAATTATTTCTCCGATTCTATATGCTTCTATTTTTTCAAAATGTTGTGCTTCACAGCCGGTTAGGGTTTAATTTATTGTAGTCAATTATGACTTTCTCATGTTCACATGTTAATTTAAATCATGAACAAACATATAGACATCCTATTATTTTATTGATTAATCATTCATTCTGAAATTTTCACAGAAAGAATTTATCATAGATATTGTATATTATATATAGAACAATATATATATAATATACAATATCTATGGAATTTATACAAATGGTTGCTTCTACATAACTATTTGAAATTGCTATGGGGTCTAATAATGTACCCCAGAAATGGTTTAAGGGTTAAAAGTGCATTTGTTCGAAATTTTATCTACTGATTGTAAAATAGATATATTTTAATATAATAGAATTATTTATGAATGTAATCTTGGCTTAAAATGTCTAGCTTCGACTTAATAATTTTATAATATAGGTCTATTAAGAAATTGTCTATCATAATATCAAGTCAACAATCATATCCATTGATTGCTGATTATTGTAATCTCTCGAAATAAATTTGGATTAAACATATTTGATTACGTTTTGAGAATTAGTAAATATTTTTATTATACCTTTATTATTTTTTTTTGTTGCTTCAATGGAATCGCCTTTCCTTAATTTAGACTTAAACATGTCCTATGATATTATAATTGATAGTGCCTCTATATATATCACTGAATATGTCTAATTATGTTTATTTACTACAGCTATATACAAAAAAAGATGAAAACTTTATAGTTGTACATGACGATTATTTATTATGTAAAACTATAATTTAATAAATGTGTCCATAAATTCAATTACACAATTATTGTGAAAATTATCAAAAAATATATTTTACGAAGAAATATAAGCGCAAAAGAAGTATTCAAAGCGAAGAGGATTTTTCCAAAAAACTAGCACGATTAAAATACACCATGACGTATATTTTGATTTTTGGAAATTGCAGACATATATCAAGCGATTACCCTGGATGTTTGAAGGTTAAAGTTTGTATCTAGCGACATACTATATTTGTTTCTGAGTAACCATTTAACTCGGGCGCTAATTATGTTATTTTAACTTTATCAATGCAACCACTCCACAAACAGAAAGCATAAACCACGACAATTTAGCTCCGTTTAGAAACCCTGTTGGTGTGTCAGAATATTGTTTTCGTTCAACATTGTTCAATATTGTTTAATACAACAATCAAATGGAATATGCACTCTCAACTAAGAGAACATAATTGATTCCGTTAATTAATTTGTACTTTATATACGACTGAAGGAATACGTGCGCACACAAATAACATTTCTTGCAGATAAACTAAATTTTACGTTTTTCTTTTTTGATTCAAAGCAATAAAAATAATGTAAAGTAATAAAAGAAACCTTTTTATTTATATCAAAAGCTATAAACTAATCAATATAACAAATGAATATTACAATCACGAAAACACAATAGAAGAAGGGTCTCTATAATCACCAAGGCAGAATCTTGCCCTCAAAGTTGACCAAACGTCCTTCATATTCGGGCTTGAAGCCCCGGACGACAGTCAGACATTGTTTCACACTGTCAGGGGTAGTTAGATTAGCTTTGGCCCCTCCCATTTCCGTTTGGACCCATCCAGGGTGGAGGCTCATAGCCTGGATACCGTTGGCTTTGTGGTGAATGTTCGTGCATAGAGTGAGCATGTGGAGTGCCGACTGCAATCAAAGCATGGATAATTCAATCAATATTTAAAATCTATTGATATAGCCGGAAAGAAATGTCCTCTCCAACCGTATGTTACGTAATCATGTATATTATTGTTTTCAACTAAGAATTTCGTGTCTCCATAGTTGAGAATGGAAGAGGTTAGCTACCGAAATATATTCCATAAAGAATTTATTGTTCATTGTTTTTTTGTCCAGCTTTATTTAAAAAAATTGTCTATTAATATTGAGCTATCATTGGCTTAATATAATTGTTTGGTTTAACATGAACTCCTTTGTTTTATCCATCTTGATAATTTAGCAAATTAAATTTATTTTACTGTTCAGACTAACAAAGAATTTAATTATGTATACTGGTTATCTTTCAAATATCTGATGTATTCCCTATAAAAACGTTTTCTAAGTTATTTTAAATTAGTTTGACCTCCCGAGAAAATTCTAATAACATGCAGAATTCCATAGTGGTAGAGGCTGTGAACATCTAAATCATTATTTTGAATGATCCAAAGTATACCCCACCCCCCCCCCATACAGGGTGAACATTTTACTTTCGATTGTTTCGTTTGGCAGAAAATTCAAGTTATTAAACTCTATATGCAATATAGTACTAATACTAATAGCCATTAATATCACATATTCAAACTGTCATGGCTATTTCTAAAAGGCGCCGATAGTGAATTTAGGTGGTCGAAATAAAGAAATTTCTGGACATTATAAAATGGGTTCCAGGGTAGCCAAGGCGGCTCCGTCGCCCTTGTTTTCAATTTAAATTGACTGTCAAAAATATTTTAATACTGTGAAAAATTCAAAAGTCACGGTACAAATCAATTCTGATTGGTTGGGATTTTTGTTATTTAATTTTTTAAATGTTAAGAATAGTGATGCAGATGTTCAAATCTCCTACTACTCTCTATTTATAAAAAGAATGAAACTCTGGTGTATAATGTAATGAGAAATGTGTTTTCCTAATAAAAAATAATGAATTGCTACATATCGTGATTTTTAGGATGTCATAACTCTGTAAGTGAGAGAGTTACGATAATTATATGTAAATAATTGAGTGTTATTTTTAAAATGCTTAGTTGTAATCTATATAATAACAAAGTCAAGAGCATTGTTAGAAATTGACCTCGGTCTGATAGGTCAACGTTACATTTTGGTATATCGAAAACTGGTTGACGATAGCCGGAGCATTTAATATCTAATCTGTAGCGTTTCATACTTTGAAATCAATTAAATCAATCATATCAACAGACTTCACACAGAATCAAGAGATTAACAGTTACCTTGGACATGCGGTAGACAAAGGCGAAGCTGGCATCAGTGATAGACAGAGAGCCCACAGAACTCCCGATATTCACGATGAGCGACGACCCTTTGAGTTCAACTGCCTTCTTCAACAGAGGCGAAAATTCCTGAAACAGTTCCGAGATGTTAGCAGACGGTGTCATGTCGGTATTGTCTTGAGTTTTATTTTAAAATAGTGGCCGTTCACCTTGGTGATAATTGTTGGTCCAACAACATTGACACTGAAGACTCCATTCATGTCAGCAGCCTCGACATTGTCCAGAGTTTTCATCGTACCAATTCCGGAGTTGTTAATTAGGTAGTTAAGACCTCTATTTGGGCCCAAACCTTTGCCAACTTCTTCTGCTGCGCGTTTAATACCAGCTTCATCAGTGACATCTACCCAACCAAACCAGCACAATATTGTCTACATTTTATGATTATCTTGCTAGTATAATAATAAAACATAAACACAACAAAATATATAATTATCAACCGCATTTTTACATGGAACACTATAAAATAAAAACAAAACTATTTATGAATGCCTACCAAGTTGAATGAAATGAACATTAGGGTGGTCCTTGATGATTTCCTTCAACTGAAATAAATCAATAATTATAACTAGGTTCCAACAGTCATCACTAAAATTATTTAAAATAACACAAAACTTGTAAATAAATACTATAAAAAGGTTAAATTCGCTGACCGGTTCATTGAGACTTCGTGCTGCAGCAAATATGATGTCCACCCAGTCGGGTGCTGAAGCAAGCTGCTTGACAAACTCCAGGCCAAGTCCACGACCAGCTCCAGTTATAAACACACTAGATGGCATGTTTCACTTTTCTAGACACAAAATATAATAGAAATACGAAATTAAAAAGGAGATGAACAGATATAACTTATAGAAGAAGTCATGCAAAACAACCAGGTAGTAAATTTTAATTACATAAAAATGCTGCTAATTTGTTAATGTTTTTCCTCATTCATTTAGCTTCAGTTAGACATATAGTTTGAAACTTTCAAGATTCAAAGTACTACACACATGACTAATATATGTTTAAAATTATTAAAATCTGTCAATGCTTTTAAGTACTTATTGGGGGTGAGAAAAGAGAAGAATTCTTCTTCCAAAACATCACTTTGTAATGCTTTCACAGATTGGCATAATTTTTGAACTCAATATTGGTGTGCATGAGGCCTTTATATATTACAGGTTTCGAGATTATTGTTTAAAGGTTTTTTGAGTTGTATCATATATAGCCTTAGAGCATAGACATGCTTAGCTTATGAGAGCTAACTGCCTGTTACTATAGACTTAGATAACAAGCATTATACATTTAACAATACTAATATATAAAGCTCTCATTCTATACAGAATAATCCCATTTAAACATACTCAGATATAATATACATTTAAACATAAAACCCTACTTTCTAATTTTCTATAGTTATAACATATATATTGACACAATATTCTTATAGATACATAATGTGTACTATATTTTCATATTTACTGTATATTTTATCTATGATTATAAAATTATTAAATAAAGGCATTGTAACAATAAATAAACAAATTTTCTATTAAAATGATATTGCTTACATCCTAAGTATGATTTTTATGGAACACACTGGCTATAAAATAATTTTTGATGGTCTCTTGAAGGTATGTTATAGTGGCATTATTCTGTAATAACCAAACTAAACTTATTTGAATTATGCCATAAATTAAAAAAATCACTGCTGAATAGATAAAAGCAGATGAATCATATAATTTAAAAATAAATATTAAAAGTTTTTCAATTTTTAGGCATATTCAAAAGGCCCTTGCAAAAAGTTGTATGGTGGTACCAGAAGCCATGTCCCTGTATATAAATGACCCAACAACTCTGTCTGTTTTAAATGAAACAGAGAAAGTATTATATGTAAACAAGGAGATACATTAGAATATAATTATATACAAGTATTACAACTGTTCTGTATGTGTTTTTATATCTAAAAATTCATATTATTGTTATTCAAAAGCAATACATTTCACATCCAAGATGTATTAAATCAATATGACAATTAATTCCTTTTCTCTTGAAATATCTTCTCAAGTATCACTTTATTTTTTAGAAACCCTAAAAAATAAGTCACATAGCAACCTAACAGGACTGTGGCAACACTAAATTAAAAATAAGATTATAAAAAATTATGTAAAAGACTTTTTTCACATCTAAAAGAATAAATGAAATATATAGTTATTAAAATAGTTTATGTTTATGTAAATAGTTATAATAATAGCTGAAATTTAAGTAGATGTGGTAAAAATCAGTAGCCTTGTTGTTATGGTTATATCCAAAATGTTTCTGGTATGGAAATTGCATATTTGACAGTTTATAATGAAGAAAGCATTTCTTCATTAAGAGAACTGCCTGATTCTGGTGTTAAATTTGCATGACTTTAATAGTCAGTAGAGACTTTTCATTGCAGTCAGAAGTGGATAATTAACTTCACCAGTTTTATCATTCAGTTGCAACATTTCTTCCAAATACTCTTCAATCCTATTCATGTTTGGAGCTTCTGATGTGGTGTTAGTGGGACCAAATTGATGTTTATTTAAACTCTTGATAAAATTACTTCAAGTTCTTTGCTTTAAATGAAAATTAGTAGTTGTAAAACAGTCCTGAGAGTTTAAAGCCATACCAGATAGTCTGAAAATGTATATAGTTGTGTAGTTATCTATTACTGAAATATTTCTACTATATGATTTTTTCTATATCCTTAAATCCTATCCACACTACATCCTAATATAAAACAATTAAAAAGAATACTATTGGTTTATGCAATATTTAATTATATAAAATGTTGGTAATCTTTCATTTTAGATACGTAAAATAAAAACAATTTTAAATGCAAAAAATGTGTTTATTAATGTAAATAAACCAACAAATAAACTCAAGAATCAAAGTCTCACAAAGGGTAATTACTTAGTTTCACTGTCATCCATGTCATCCATGTCTTTTTAAGAAGGACTTAGGAGGTCATTTCTGAGTTTTGTTTCAAGGTGTTGGCAATAGCAGCTCCATGATGACCAAACAGAACATAGAAGATTGACTGACAGGAATATTCTTCACATTTTTAGCCAAACAAAAGACATCTGACAGCCAAGCAATTACAGCAGTGTAAAAAAACTGTCTGGAAACATTATTTACAAAAAAAGGATAGGTTGCTGCAAGAGTGGAAAGAGAAGTGAAGAGAAGAGACCTTTAAGTACAAAACAATCTCTGCCCTGAGAATTTCCATATTTGAAGCTGCAGATGTGCAGTATCAAATACAGTTGATGCTCATTATAACATACTAGGATAAATTTATACAATAACAAATGGTAAACCTGTGTAACATTATCCAAGTTATTATCAGACAAATTAAATTTTTATGAAATGAAAATGCTTAAATGAAAGGTAGTTCAAATATAATGTCAGATTGTTATCTGACGATTTTGAATTATGGAGACTTAACGTTTTTAAATATATAAATAGAATATTTTGTATATATATATATTGGTATAAATAATATATTTAAATAGGAAGAATAGTCCAACATAATTGATAAAATACAAAAATTTCTAAAAACACGTTAATTACGCTAAATAATCGTTTTTGTTTTAAAACCGAAATTAAATTTAAAAGTTTTGCTAAAATTATAAACAATTTGATATTTTTAATTCATACAGATAAAGTATTGTAGTAAGAACCTCCGTTTCAAAAATCTTAGCATATATGCTTGTATTTATTTAAAAAATCAAAATTATTAATTGCATTTCCTATCCCAAAATTACTGTAAAATAATTAAAAGAAAATATCAAAAGAAACTAAATATTTATATAATAGTTTGACCTTGATGTAAATTATTCCGCGTATTTTAATTGTTCGATATGTAGTAAAGGGTTTCTTATTATTTAGATGCAACCATAAAATATAAATAAGATAGAAGCGGCATGTCTATAGAAATGCTGTTGATTTTTCTGCTTATTAAGGGAAGTCCCAAACGACTGGATAAAAAAATATCTATTTATAGAAATACATTGGTTTTATATGCTAAATCGTAATTTTATTGTTGTCTTTTACTAAAGATTGTGACGTTCCCTTTTATTTGATTATACTTTATTGTATACCATTATAACACTAAAAATACGGGTTTTAGAATTTTGCAATGGAAGTTTTAAATTTACGGACTATAATGGATATAATTGAATTCTAAAAGAGGTCTAATTTCAAAAGATAATATTGTTGTTGTTTACATATTTAAATCGTATGTGCCGAAATTTACGGCATATAAAGTTTTATTTTATATGCCGATAATGAATAAAAAGTGTATAGAAAGCTGTAAATTATCTTCATAAAAGATATTCATAACGTACGACCGTCTACAGATTTAGTATATTTACAGTAAACACTATTCGGACGTACATACGTTAATTACTCTCACTATTCGGATAATAACATCGATAGAATAAAATAGAATAGAATAAAATAAAATAGATACGAAGCTTTAAACCAACTTATTTCTAGACCACACCTTGAGCACAGTGTTTGTGTTTTATTAAAATTTATTACACGTTCGAATAGTCCGAAATAATTTTCGCCAAATATAATTTGTTTTTATATTCCGAAATTTTCGGCACATATCAACGACCATTATATATAATATATATTTTTTTAAATATTTTCTTTTAATTATTTTACAGTAATTTTGGGATAGGAAATACAATTAATAATTTCGATTTATTAAATAAGATGATATGCTAAGATTTTTAAAACGGAGGCTCTTACTATAATATTTTATCCTTATAAAAAGGAATGGAATATTTTCCTGCCATATTTCAAAATATAGGTTTACACTCACTCGAACTTACTTGGGGGAGATAGCAAATGAAATAAATAATTTCGATTTATTAAATAAATACAAGCTTATATGCTAAGATTTTTGAAACAGAGGTTCTTACTTCAAAACTTTATCTTTATGTATAGGAATGGAATAGTTTCCTACCACATTTCAAAATATAGGTTTACACTCATTCGTCAGTGTAACCTTACTATCACGACACTCACTCTAAAGACCGCGGGACGATTTTTTTGGTAGTAGGGCTAAGATATAGTTTATTTTCCGAATAATTTTAGATCGAATTTTTATGCAAAATTAACGATACTAAACCAATCATTTATAATTTTAGTAAAGTTAATAAATAGGTTCAAGTTTTAAAAGAAATATACAGAGTAAAATTTATACCACATAATGTTTAAATATTCACAACACATAGGGACCGCGGAACGATTTTTTTGGTACGTGGTATTTTTCGTCATTTTTCTGACTTTTAAAAACAATTTCCGAATTTTCGTTATATTTGTCTGAATTTTAAGTTTTAACCGGGAGGGCTTATCCCACCCACGCCCACCCTGCTCCGCGGTCCCTGCACTCGTGAATGTAATCTTACTATCACGACACTCACTCGTGAGTGTAACCTTACTATCATGACACTCACTCGTGAGTGTAACCTTACTATCACGACACTCACTCGTGAGTGCAACCTAACTATCACTCAAAATTGAATGATAGTAAGTACACTAACTCAAAATTGAATGATAGTAAGTATATATTCACTCAAAATTGAAGGATAGTAAGTACACTTACTCAGAATTGAATGATAGTAAGTACAATCACTCAAAATTGAATGATAGTAAGTACAATCACTCAAAATTGAATGATAGTTTAAGTACAATCACTGAAAATTGATTGATAGTATAAATACAATCAAAGTAAGTGATATCATGCATGAGCCCCCTAGTCCGCTATATATCTATACATATCCATACATATCCACACATATCCATACACATCCATACATATCAATTCATATTCATACATATCCATTATACATATTCACACATATTCGCACATATCCACACATATAAATTGAATTTTAAATTAGACTATAAAGGTGTAAATGTTTTTCGATAACTTTTAATTCCCGAAACAAATATTTTGAAATTTTAAGCGAATAGAAATGTAGATAACACGTTTTAAAAATCTAAATTTGAACAAAATTTGAAAAGGTTTATAAAATAATAGGTTTTAAATATAATATCTTTATATATTACAATATATATTCATGCCGCAATTGTTAAATTATCGCTACAAATATATTAAAGGGATATTTTATTTGAAAATAATAATTTGATTAATTTAATTTTTACTAAAATTTATTAATGTTTCCCATATATTATACGCAAATGAATTATTTAATATATATTGTTTAATGAACAGGAAAAGTAATTGTAATTATACTATAGTATAATAATTATTTTTTTCTTCTACAAGATTATACTAAAAGATTGATTTCAAGAAAGGGAGCATTCTTAACGAATTTTCAAAGTATTACATTTTTTTGTAAAATGTAAGTTTAATTAATACAATATGAAATAAAATGTAATTAATAATGCCAACATTATTATTCAAACGAATAGTAGTCTTTAAAAGTGTTTTCAATATATTGCAACAGGTGTTTTGAATGTGTCTCTTAATGGGTCTAATTTTTTCAATGAATTGTATTATTTGGGGGATAAAGCAGAAATGCAATATAACCAGGAGGTATTTTCACGAAGCTCATAAAAATTTAAATTGTTGATGCAGATTGCAAAGTGATTCATGAAAGCAAACAAACACATTTCAAAATGATTGGTTCCTATTTGACTTTTTTCACCTTTAATGTTTAGACTTAGAAATAAGATCTCTTAAAAAATCCAACCAGCATTCCATATAGCCCTAGAAAAGAATTATCTTACATACAATTATCAATAGTATAGGATAAGGCTGAAATATCCAGTGTACAAAAGACATGGAATATACAGGATGTTAAAAAAAACCTAAATTTTATAAAGTATAGCAGCTAGGGGCCTAAGGATTTATTTATCAGAAGCTCATGTAAATAAGATTATGCAAGATACACCCCAACTTTAAATGTTCAATTTATATATTAAATAAGTGATTTTAAATGCTTTTTTTAAAAAACAATTAAGAGAGAATTCCACTGAATATCTACAATAATAACGTATTAAACCTTTTCTGCGGATTTCACTGTGGATTTCTCTGCCAATTTTCTCTGCCGATTTTGAATTTTATTGTATAAAATAACATTATAAATATATATAATATATATATATATATATATATATATATATATATATATATACTAAAATTGGCAGAAAATGTATAATGAACCTTTTCTGCCAATTTCTCTGCCGATTTTGAATTTTATTTATAATATATAATAATGTATGCATATATAAACAAAATGTATTATATAAAATAACGTTATAAATAAATATATATATACTTAAATCGGCAGAAAATGTATAATAAACCTTTTCTGCCAATTTCTCTGCCGATTTTGAATTTTATTTATAATATATAATAATGTGTGCATATATAAACAAATTTATTATATAAAATAACGTTATAAATATATAAATTTATATATACTAAAATCAGCAGAAAATGTATAATAAACCTTTTCTGCCAATTTCTCTGCCGATTTTGAATTTTATTTATAAAATATAATAATGTATGCATATATAAACAAATTTATTATATAAAATAATGTTATAAATTAATTTAAATATATATATATACTTAAATCGGCAGAAAATGTATAATAAACCTTTTCTGCCGATTTCTCTGCCAATTTTGAATTTTATAAAATAATTATATATTTAATAAAATCGGCTGAGAAATCAGCAGAACAGGTTTATTATACATTTTCTGCCGATTTTAGTATAGATATATATATATATATATATTTATAACATTATTTTATACAATAAAATTCAAAATCGGCAGAAAAGGTTTAATACGTCTATAATATTGCTTTCAAAAATTGTTTAAAATGTCAAGGTTATAATTAACTTATACAAAGCTGACACTAATTAATATAAAATTATAATATTCCTACATTGCTGTCAGTCAGTCATATAGCAATAGAATGCTAGGTTACTGACAGTTTGACACTATAGTATATATCCTTAATTATAGGTTATAAATAAAACATGATACCAATCTAACATAACCTGGTACCAATCTTACCTTCACAGAATATAAACTGATTCCAATGCCAAAATTCTGCCAGATAAATAATAATTAAATGAAAGGAACTAATTAATTTATTTTTATTAATATGAACAAAAGGCAAATATAAGGAATAAACTAAAAAGACTAATAATGAGTGAAGAAGAACTATTTTTATGCAGGAGTTTATTATCTGATAAAAATGTTTGGATCTGGAAATTAATAATACCAAACATTACATTAGTA
>JAUZNC010047402.1:0-16071 GCA_034780395.1 Vannuccia rotundouncinata | reverse complement strand
ATTTTGCATCTTTATTGCACTCTACGAGATTAACATTTTAAGGCACGAGCCCGATGGGCGAGTGCGTTAAGTTAATCAAGTTCGAATCTATGGAGACACAAATTCTATATAAATTCTATAGTCAATTTTGTGATTTTTTATAAAATAATTAAAATTTCATTCAGTGCAATAAAATAAAATATTATTGCACTGAGTGCAATAATGTGGATTATTAGAACTATAATTTTGACATTGACATCAGATTATTGCATAGTATAAAATAAATTATTTTATTTAAATTGTTAAATAATTTCATATGCCATAATATATCATAATTTACCAAATTTGCATAATGATAGATTATACATTAATTTGATATATTCCAAGTTGACGGAAAACTAATTCACAGTCTGATTGAAAAGTAAAATACAGAATATATTCCAACGAAACTAATAATATATTATTTGAAAAATGAATCACATTATGAATTATATGCTATATGTAATTTAAAAACATATAGTATATGCAGATATGAAAAATTAGAACAAAACGGAAATAAATAAAAAATAAATTCTGAAATGTAATAGGAGAAAAAAAAGAAAAATAGAATGTGATTTTTCTATCACGCAATGGCAATCATTTAGTTATTTGATTTTCAGCTGGATTGCCTAGTTGGTTAGCCGAAGGAAATAGTTAGCCCAGTTTGAGGCTTCACGTTTTATTCATTAAACATAGTCTAATATATAATAATACATAATATATATCCTAACAAACCACAATCAAATTTCCGGAAAATAATTATGTGTCGTATGGCTACGCGGGAGAGCTTAACCTATAAAACGATACACACCCAAGCATTCATTTTTTAAGGTTCTATGACTTTGAATGCAACTAAAGACAACTAAATAAATATATTTTTGAGATTATATAATATAGATTTCAAATTATAGGCTTCAAAAATCATAAAAAGACTTTAAATACTTCCAAAAATTTATTGTATAAGAAAGGTGCATAACATATCAGCCAATAAGAGCCTTCTAGGGTACTAAAAATAGAATCACGTGCTGGGTGAGTAATTTTTTTGCGGTATCAAACCTTGGTCGGTAAAAGGTTAACTAAATAGACAATTAATCAGATTTATTTATTCGGTTCGAGGACTTCAGTCATTGAATATTTCTTTAAATGAGTCTATATGGTGATGTTTTAAAGTTCAAATGTTCGTATATATGGTTACGGGAATCGTTTAGTTTAGTAAAGCAAATTTTTGAAACTTTTAAAGTGACTTTCAAAGTTACTTTCAAATGAAATCAAAGTTGTAAAACTTTCCAAGTGAATTTCCATGTGTCCTTCCAAGTTTTATAACTTTGAATTGTTTGAAGGTGAATCCATAGTTTAATCAAAGAAATCCAAGAAATCCATGGTTCCTTCCAAGTTATCAAAGTTTCGGGTCACTGGGTATGCATTAGTTGTACACTGTGTTACTTTTTAAAACAATTAAGTAGAGTTAAAGGATGTGAAGGCACAGAATTATTAAATTATGTTAAACATTGAAATATACTCGTGCTACCCACTCGTAGGTTATCAATGTTTATCTCCTCAAATCAGTTAGTTATCATACACATAATTAGATAAATGTTCAATGTATATATATATAATTAATGGTTATTATTGTACGTAAGGTAAAAATTGATTAGAAATAAATGCTATATTTCTCGAAGTTTTTCGCCAAATAATTGACGGAATACGTTCAATAATCAAAGTCCATAAGACCCATGTTCGGTGCTCCTTTTCGGTGTTCCTTTTCCGATAGATTGGATCAAGGAAGGGTCATGTGAATTTTAAACCGGTGCATACCTGGAGTATATTAGTGGTAGGAATCCTACTCTGGCATATATATACAACAACTTATAATAACGACCCATACACTGCAGTTATTGTAAAAACAACCACTTACATATTATACAGCCTGCAGAAAACGCTTACGATTCTAATATGGTTTATTGCAATTAGGACGCTATCAGTCACGATATATTACTTAGTAAATTACACAGTAAGTATCAATTGTTTCATCTCGAGAAAATTAGTGTTATAGGCCTTTACAGTATTTGTGCATGTGTATTATGCGTGTAAGAATGAAGATATAACGACTCTGTTCGTTGTAAAAAAATCATATAAAATATTTATATAAAATAAAAACTAACCTTAATTTATTGTGAAATTATAATTACAATACACAAATTTCTAGGATATACACGATGTCGGGGAATATTAGGACAGCAAAATTTTGTCTTATATTTAGGTTTTATCAGAAGATAACTTCTCACTATTACAAAATCGCAATTATACACTGAATATACATAAAATAGTTTATTACTTTATTAATTCTACCTCAGAAATTGTCCAAAAACAGCTTTCCCTGTAATAGCAGTTCATTTTTGCTGTTACATCATTACAAATATTTCCACCCCTACAATATTGATAATCCGTGTTTACTTACAGGATCCAGGGTTGGAACCATCATTAGCGTAAATGTCAACCCATGCAAGGAAAAACTCTGCATTCTTCATGCTGGCAAGAATGTTTCTGTGTCCATTAAGTTCAAGTCAAGTAAAAACTTCATATTATTTTATGTAACTCTAAATTCAATCGTGAATTGTCTTTGATTTTTGTAATTTATTTCATTGAACGTGAGAATTTATGATTGCTAAAATTTCGCTAAATGTCTAAAAACTAATTGGATAAATTTTGCTAACACTTCAAAATTTGTGTCAGATTTTAAGCAACTATAACGTTATGTTGAATGACAATATCACTATATCGACGATAATTGAATAAGAATAATTTTAACATTGTTTTTGTCAAGCTGCGATATTTCCACTTTGTCATATACATTAGTTAATCACCCTTCTCCTCTTTGTTTATCACTCTCTCCAAAGCCATTACCATCACATCTGGTACCGCTGTTATACATGGCATGATCTTGGGCGTCCCTGCTTCATTTCTCATGCCCGACGATGACCTCTGCAAGTTCACCAGTCCCGGATGCCCCCTTGCTGTTCGTTCAGAATACACTTACACAAACCAATTCTTCGTACAGACAATTCACCCACATGTAAGTTTCTTCTGATGTTACAGCTGTGGCTCATAACATAGAATCATCATAGCTTTGTTCACAATTCAAAGCACGCTTTAAATGCTAATATCGACAGGAGAGTATCCTAAATACAGGAACATTGTAAAACATTTTTTCATTAAAATTCAAGACAAATTGCTTTTTTATTCTAATACTTATTTCTTTAATAATTCAAATCACAGGAACTGTGTACCTGTATCTATAACTGTTCTCAAATCTTTGTTTTCTGCTTTGTTTGCTCACGTTCGATTAAAATGGTTAATGTATTTTACTTAATTATTCATTTAAGTTATTTGTTAAAATTATTATTTTTCAAATTCACGCGATTCTGACCGCAATTCCATCCTATGGGAATTAATTTAGAATCATTGGCACCAATTTTTTTTTGGGGGGGGTGAGGTGGATGTCACTATCTCCTACTACTGACCAATCAAAGCTATTATACATTTTCTGAAAACGTATGATCAAAGGATCCATGATGCATGATAACCTTCATCTGTAACTGTTATAGTGAAGCTGTTGGTCGTGAGATACCCAAATATATAAACATTCTGTACTGGCTAAACGCGATTTTTATTATTTCCCATATAGTATGTACAAGCATTTTCACTGTAAATAGGAGTGGAACAGATATGAAAATGTGTGCGCAATATATATAAAAATTATCATGATAACATCATATGATGATTGAGAAATATATTAACAAACTATCTTTTAGAAGAATCAAAGTGGGTGTAGCACTATCAGAGTTCAATCATCTGTAGTATTAATCTCTGCATCTTGAATATCATCATCATCAACTTGATTTGTTCACGTTTTTAATTTGCACATTGATGTACACTTTATGTTAATCATGATATATGGACAGTCTGTTGGCTCACAGGAGCGGAGACATTGGCAATAGAACAGTTCAAGGACGGACGCAGGTGCTGGTTTGACTACCATACAGTCGATGCTGATATCTGGTTCACTGACAGTCCAGCCATTTCCGTGTGGAGCAGGTATTTGTAGGCGTCGTGCAAGTGCTGACTTCCATGCGAAAGTACATAGTTGGCTCACATGGCATGTTTCCATAGGTGTGTTAATGACTTGGTTGGATGGCAATGACTGCAGGCAAGAAAGCTATTTTTTGAAAACTTAAGTTTTCTCTAACAATATCCTCTTTTGAACCACATAATAGGGAGTATAAACAACCGGCCACTTTCATCAGGAAATAGTATGTGCAGACTTGTCCCAAACTCTGCCTCCAGTTTCCGTCTGAGATGTTTCTTTGTTTATTGCCTCAACTGATTTCCCAAATCTGAAACGATAGATGAAATTGAAATTAAGCCCCTTTAATTTTAAAATAACATTATATTTTATATACGAATGCAATAATGCATGTGACTGGAAGTGTTGTACAAATATTATTATCTTAATTATTTTTTTCACATTTTGTGGTATTTGGCCTCCCTTTTTTCGCTACTGAGTGTTTCAAGGTACTGTTACAGTGGCTGCCGGGTCATTGTGGACTTTATATATTTAGTCTTCTGTCTCTTACAAATATGCAAATTGCTAGAAGAAAGGGCGATAAAAAATACGGGACTATACGAATTGATCGTCTTCTCACTTGTTGTGCAGCTGCACCAACTTCAGGTCTCCCAGTGGTCTGTTTCTTTTGCAGTATATCTTCTTCTTCTTCATTGTAAACAGAGTTCTGCAGTATATCTGTGGTGGTAGATATCTTCCATGTCTAAAGCTAGAAGTGGCTTGTAGTGACTGATATGCGCGGCATCGAGTGGGGTATTCATAGACTCTTCCTTCTTAAGTTGAGTGAGTTCCACGCAAGTATATCCTTATCGCAAGATGCAGCATGGATGCCACATCGTGCTTCGTCTCTTGGTCGTTTCTTAGAAGTTGATCTGGCCTCAGCAGAAAATTACATTTTGTTCTTGAAGTACATTCTTGATAAATCTGAAACAGATAGGTTATATCTATTAAAACGGAATCTCATTTTTAATAACATATTGTCTTATATACTAGTCAGATTTTCGGATAAATGTAAAACTTAGAAAATAAAATTTTCCAATGTAATTTTGTGTTCTGAATCCATTTCTGTTGTTTGCTCCTAGCAAATGAAATTCAAAATGGCGCCATTTTGAACCTAAATAGGTATATATCTCGAAAACCAAAGTATTTAGGTCCTATAAATGTATTACCATTAGATGGAAACCCACCCCCAATTTATCTAAAAACATTTTTGTTTATGTATTTTAGTACTTCTATTAGCCACTAGCAAAATATTCAAGATGGCCGCCATTTCGATTTTTCAAAATATTTGGTTATATATCGAAAAGTAAAGATTTTAGTAGATTAATTATTCCATTGATATTTTTTTTACTAAAGTAAAAAACAAACATAAATCTAAAATAGCTGTCAAACATTGAATATATACAGCCGTTTTATATTATAAAACAAGTGGATAAGCATTTTACATTGTGTCATTGTGAGGCACATTGCTGCAATCGTGATCCCCGCTTCTACATTTGCATGCTGCTGTACAACGCAGCAGTGATGTTTTGCAGTTGCACCGTGCACTCATGCATCTCTTGACGCAGTTACAGGTGATCAGTTCCACACATGAGTCTGGGACTGGGGGTAAAGACATCAACGTTGGCACCAGTGAGGCATCTTCCATCTTCCATCCCATCGTCACTGGTTGAGGTAGTACTGGATATTGCTTATTTGCCTGAAGCCATACAGCTGCATGGTAGTGAGCTCTTTGTATGTGGAACGATAAGGCATCAACATCTGGAGCACAAGACTTCAAAAACATAATTTCACATGCCTTGTTGACTGTTTAAACAAATAAACCATTTAGCGTTCTTCGTTTTCGCATCATCGAGTTCACAGTGACCTAGACTTTTTAGAAGATGATAGTGTTCTTGAAACACTTTCCAGCAAGTTTCTTTCCCTGTCCGAAGAGGTATGAAGTTGTGTCACTACCAATGATGGCATGAAATGCTGTAATGGATTACATCTTATCGTTATTATAACCAAGCCGTTCCACAATTGTATGTACAGAAATTGCAGTTCAAGAATAAACTGCTGGCTGATGTACGGTGAAATTCTATCGATTCTATTTATAATAACATTTTAAATGCATTTAAATATATACCAGATACTGCCGGTACTGCAACATTCATTTTTTTTCTTATTAGAAATATACCTACTACGTAGCTAAATGGTTGCTTTCTGATTTCTTGAATGTTAACAATGCAACAAGTAGGTTCAGAGATTCAATATGAGAGCGATCGTTTATATTACATATTATTCATCAAATGTATAAAAATGTTAGTTTTTCATAATTACATAATTCTTAACAGCTCCCTTTCTCAGAGGGTTATCATACATTTATGAAGTCCTTAGTCCATGACCTTTAAATGGATGTATGATAACCTTGCTTGTTGCTGTTACTATGGTTACTGGTTGCTGTTACTATATCTATAGTTTCTAGAAACGACGACCACCTCTATTTAATAAAGTGAAACAACGAAATAGACAGGATATATATATATATTAATTAATTGACCAAGCATTATTAGAAATAGCTAAAATAACCATACCTTTCTTTGTTTGGTTACAGATCAGACTCTTCGTCAAATTGGAGTTGATCGACACCACCACTGGTGCTGACATCGCCTGCATGGTGATCCCTGTTTCTATCTCTTCATAGAATGGTGGACATTTCCTCTTATATTCTTTAAAATCTATTGTTTTTAATGATAAATATTACCTGTTATACTATAAAATACTGTGAACGATCATAATTTCTAAAAGTATTGGGTGTATTACATGTAAAAATTGCTGTCTATAATAAAATATATTATTTTAAAATTTACTTAAAACATCGAATTTCATTTTATATTCTATACTCCGAATTGGTTGTGCAATTATTAGTCTTTATCATACATCTAATATATACATTAATATAGAGTCGGGCGAATAAACTTTAAAACTTTTAATTCAATAAATTCTTTAAGCTGTCTTGCACTACTTCAAAATTATTCTAGAGGCCGTTCACATATAAAACGCAATAAGTAATCTTTTTTCCATAGTCAAAAATAAATAACGCATTATTTACAATTAAAAATTCGAAAATAAGTTTATTAAGAACTTTTGTGTAAAGAAAGAGGAACTCTTTTGTCCACCATAATGTCCAATGAAGATCGTTGGAATCAAAATGCATTGAAATTTAGAATGAAAAAGGACTTCATTCACGAATGAAAAATACATACAACTGAATAAAAGACTGATTTTGTTATAGTAAGATATGAAACAAAGTATGTATCACCCAAATTCATTTGTCAATAACTAGGCTTAAAAAGGGGAGGAAATCTAGAATAATATCCATAATAATTATGTACTAAATAGGGATAATATGAACAACATGCACGCTTATTTGGACCTGTACGCTTAAATTTCTGTGCGATATTCGCATTTTAGATATAGGTATTTAACTATAGTTTACTAACACAGATAGGACACCCATCGGAATCGTTTCAGTAGCTTCGTTTTTACCAACGTTTGGCAAAAATGATATTAAATTATGTATCATTATCTATTACAAAAAATATCTCACCCTAAGTACTTACCTATATGTCACGGGTGTACCTACTTCCAATTACTTATACCATACTTTAATAAGTAATTATATATGTGCTCACCCTGACATTTTGCTCACGCCTCCCTAGCTAGCCAATCCATGCCTCACATCACGCCAGCTACAACATGAAATGGGCGCGGTGGCCATCCAAGCACTCCCGAGCATCGTCAAGCGCAATTTGATCCACAGTGGCTTAATTGCCACATATCGCCAATGCACGGCACCATCTCTCACGTTCGGCCGCAAAATAGCTCGTCACTACAGGGTGCGCCAATATTTGCAATGGACAGCTGACGATAACCGGCGCAATGTAGTCTTTAATGATGAGACAGGGTCAGGGTAGGAAAAGATCAATGATGCACACACTCAAGGTTATTTTTTTGGGCTGAATCACCTAGTGGTGACATTGTGCCTATCCATGGCACCATAAACGCAGATTATTACGTAGACATCATTGTGAACCACGCCGTGCTTACAACCAACGGTGGCAACCTCATATTTATGCATGGCAATGCCGCGGTACACACACCCTGTTGTTCAATCAACTTCTTGCAGCAAAACGGTGTACATGTCCTGCTCTGGCCCCCATATTCACCTGACATAAACATCATCGAGAATATTTGTGCGCTCCTCAAATACAAGGTCCATAAGCGTGCTTACACCACCCGCCCCGAGCTGATTGCAGTGGTCCAGCAGATATGTCACAATAATGTTGACTTCATGAGAATTCAGAATGCCTATAGAACCATGCTAAATCGTGTCGCCAAACACAGTCGCACGAGGGGTGGTTACACTGGATATTGACTCATTTTTTGTACACTGGAACTCTTTTGTTGGACATATTGTATCTCTACTTCTGCTACTTTAACTCTGCTTACAATGAACTACTTAAAAATATATTCTATGCACATTTATTGAAAATAGTTAAGTTATCCTCTTATTGAAAATTTATTCGAAAGAGTACAGCAGCATGGAAAGAAAAAACATACTTTATTTTGTTCGATAAATAGTTCTCAATTGTGACGCATGTATATACATCTACCGCACAAACCGCATATATAATTTGTGAAATTAATCGTTTTATGATGAACAAGAATAACGAATAACCCATTCGACTTTTAACGTACTCATTTCTGCTTGACACTATATCCTATAGTAGTACAGTTAAAATATAAACAAAAACGCTATGCACTGTGTGAGAATATTTTACCCAGACTATTTATGTCGGACCATATTATTAGAAAAATAATCTAGAGTGGTATTAATATGTTAGTCCTTAAAAATGTTATACAGTACTTAAATAAATGGTAATTCAAAGTGTACCCTATATCCCACTTCATTCGTGACGCTTTATTATAGTAACATTTAAACATGTTCAATATTATTTCAAAGTATTGGGAGGTTAATTATTATAACCCCCGATTTTATTGATAGACTACTATTATAGTAAGTTATCAATACAATCAAGAAAAGCATTACATTTTAGGAGTCTTAAACTTACTCTCTTTTGTACGATTAGGCAGTTTTTAATTAAATGTGCTTTACTTAAACGCAAATATTGGGCTTGTTTATTAACGTAGGTATAGAATTTTAATCAATTAAAGATATTATGGCATATAGAAAACGAATTGAAGCTGCATAGCATAGTTTTGGATCGGTGGCCATTTTGAAATCCAATATGGCGGACTTAATGAAAGAATTTAGAGTGGCCCAATATTTTAAAATGTTTGCAATATATTAATGTACATTTGTGCCAAATTTGGGCTAAATTCTTATTCAAATTTAGTTATAATTATGTTTTGAAGTATTCTAGATATTAAAAAGAAATATTTGCAAATATTTTTTGAAAAACACAAGAAATACATAATATAATAATTGAAACTTATAGACGGAACCACTCAGATGTGATGGATGATAATTTTCATTTTGTTATGTATAACTTGGGAGAATGTATTTTTTTGTATATTTGTCAGGCAGAAGAGATAAGCGAAATAATATATCAGTAGTTTAAGTAATGAACAACGAACAAGTTAATTATACGACCGAAAGTGACTAATCAGACAAAGGGATTAACGTTGATGCAAATCATTTCTGAAGATATAAAAGAACATCTTAATTACTAGAGCTGTAAAAAAGTTAGCATCATATATATGAATGCTATAGTCATAATATGATTTCTAAAATACTCCTGGCATATTTCAATATTTTAACTGAGACAAGCCCACAAATAAAGTTTTTTGGTAAAACGCCGTATGTATCAATCATGTATCAAGAAATTGATACCAATACAGTGATCGAAATAAGGTTTTTAAAATACATTGTCCGTACATCTCATTCCAGATTGACCGTAAAAGAATAATGTTGCCCATAACAATTAAAAAAAATAAAACTTATAAATCCGAAATAAATGTAGTGTTAATGTAGGGCAATCTATATACATCCCACGGTTGCCCGTCAGACAAAAAGGTTGCGAGAGGGCAATACGGACTATACGTAATTTGAGCACTGCAATATTTTGCACGGTTCTTGTTTCCTAAACTTAAAATAGAGAGAGAAAGTCTTGAAAGGAATTTCTCTGAGGAAATTCCTTTTAAATGGATATATTCCAGTATCATTGTCACCTTTGATAAATAATCTACTTTGATATTTATATTGAATTAGGTGGATCTTCGGCATTGTAAATTTGAAAAAATATTATTTCCCGGAATTGGAGCAATGAGCTTTGATTAAAAACATATGTTATCTATCATTGCTTGATTGATATTTAGTACCCTAGTATACATGGTATATACATAGACCACGGAGCCAATTTGCGTTTGGGGTACCACGTAAAATTTCCGAAGTTTTACTAATTTCATTTTTTCTTAAAATGTATATTAAATATTTAAATTTACACATGATACCTTTTTTAGGCACATTAATTACATTCACATTCAAAAACACATACTTATCATATCAGCTCCAAACCCTCCCCCTACTCCGCAGTGCATGATATATACAAATTATATATATAAAAGAATTAATCTTATTCGTAACTGATATTTTTGATTGAATATTTATATGTATGCGACCCTGGAATATATATACTATTACTGTATAATTTGTGAAATGCTTCTAAATATTAAATTAGCAATTAAATTTAAATAGATTTTATAAATATTTACTAAATATTTCTCATTCGTGAGGCACATTTTGATTGTATATTTTGACTAATATTGTAATTGGTTAAATATATGGTTATCACAAATAAATTAATTATTAGTTCATGTAAAAATAGTATTTTATTTATTTTATGTGAAGGGTGTAATTTAAATTAAAATTAAAAAAATGTGATGATAGATGATGTTCAGATGTCATAAGAAGTCAAAATTCAAAAATATTTTGAATTGAACGATTATTAAACCATTATTGATTAATCTATGACAAAAAATGAAGGACTTCAAGAATAAATGAGTTCTTTATTTTAGATTTAACACACTTTATATAATTTTTAACACCTATATTTTTAGATAAATCTTTCAGAATATCTAACTTAAAAACTAAGAATTGGACTATCATCCTTATACTTGATTTATGATGTTAGCTTTTGAAAAACATAAAACAACTTTCCATATTAATACATTCGTATTTTAAAAATTTGGACTTTTTGGTCGACTTCCAAGACTTTTGCAAATGTTATTTAAGTTACAAATTTAATAAGTTTTAAAAACGTATAATAATAGTGAAAAAATACAAAAGGAGGTATAGGGATGTACTGAAATTGTAAATTGCCCTTTTACAAAAATGTGTCTCTTTAATAATATTATGCTCCTGATGTTACGTAGCTATTATACCTCATAAAGGGATACAATAATTAATGGAGTAAAGAACCTATTCAATCAATCCTACTTTAGTCATATATCAACTTATTATTATCAATTCCAATATCTAATACTGCTATGTATATAACGAAGAAAGTGGTTAATATTTTAAAACCTTACACTCCATTATAGTGTAAATATTGACATTATAAATATTGACAATTTTTAACATAGATGTACCTGATAGAAAGTTATGTATACTAGCTGATCTCCTAAATCTAATAAAACACCGTCTATTGTGAATGGGAATTTAACTCGTAAAGTTGCGTGCAAAACTAACATGTACATAATGGTGTGCCTAAAATTTAACATTTAAAGATGGAAAAATAATTTTAGCAGAGTAAGGGGGGGGGGCTTTGTTCGAACAAAGAATCATTTGTCTGAGATAGAGGTCGTCCTCGCCTACAACTTCCTGTTCTCTGTTCAATTATTGTTGGAAGGGTTGATAATAAGTCATATAATGTAGATGTTTCAAAAATATAATCTCAACCATCATATGGCCCTCTATAAGGATGACACAAGTCTACCCTGTAGTCTCTCATATAAAATTAAGCTTTTTAATCGCAATGAAGATTTTGGTATCTCACTCGAGGAGTATGTCGCAGACGGCTATAACCTCTATGGATTCACCCTGACACCTTATATCTTATATCTCTGACAGACCATGCTCAGCCATATCAAGAGGGTAATCTTCGATTGAAGCTTAAATTTGGTAATGTACTCACAAGCATTATGAATGTAATAAGCATGCCGATATTTGATGGTAAAGTGAAATTTCACGTTAACGTAACGTTCTCGTCGACTACAAGGACTAACTATTCAAGAACTCAGTCTTCTCATCACAAAAATCCACAATTTTCTTAAAACTATTTCCTTGGAATCTATCCATTGAATCAACTCACGAATAAAACTATTCTATAGGCATGGAAATTCTAAAATCATGTAATTATCATACACATAATAGCCACATTAATACATATCGTATCTATAGGTATGGCCATAATATATAATAACTTTTATTAAGTTGTAAATTTACATTAGATTGTATTATATTATATTTTCCTAAATTAAAATAAAATAATATCATTATTATAACAAAAGAACAGTTATATAAGTAATAATTTTTAATGTAATAGTGAATAATATTTTTGGTAAAGTTTAACAAGAAAGCTTAATAAATAAAGTAATTTGAAGTCATATTCCGAATATAACAGGAATAATTTCAAATTAGATAATTAAAAAATATAAAAAGTATTAACTATAATCCTTTGTTAAAATAAAGTGTCGTTGGCATGTTGGCGCCATATTGTTCACGGAGGTGTTTATATTCCTCTTTGTCGACAAGTGATAATCTTGAGGTAGAAATGGAGCTATAAAAATGTAAAATCATAATTGAGTTAGTGAATATAGAGAGTTACAATGAATGGATGGATTCTTACCATGTTTGGGGGAAAATAGAACATCCAAGGGGGACCATGAACAAGAGACTATATATGTAAGAAAATTAGTACATATTAAAATAAATAACTTGAAGAAAACTTAGAACACTTACAAACATCCAACGAAGAAAGTCTGAACCGGAGCATCCAAATATTTCCCGTAACGTTGCATGATTCTGATTTTATCCACATGCTTCATTATAAATGGAGTAACAACTGAAAAATAAAACAATGAAATAAAACTTACAAAGTATAACTAGATTTCTTTTATAGAATATTTTGAGGTGATCGACATAAATTAACGCTTGACTGAGAATATTTATATAAAAAATTGACAAACCCATTCCAGGCATAGCGATCAAAATTCTAGAAGTCATAACTTGACTTATCCCTGTGATGGCAGCTAACTAAAAAGTTTTGGTTAAAACAAATTGGTAAATATAAATTTTTATTATTATTTAAATTTATTGCTTGAATTACTCATACCTTTGATTTGGTTACTTCTTTACCATTTTTGTCGTAACATACTATTCCATGTTTCAATTCGCTAAAATGCAGTACGTATATGAAATGATTCAATGTCTATTATTAGTATCATGGAAGAATGACATTCGTCGGCCTCTTGACAAGTCACACAATACTAGATTTTGATTGGTCGCACCCACCTCCCTACTCCTGAGAATTTTCCGTTCCCAACTCGCATCCCTAACACCATTCCATACTGATCTTAGCAGTTAGTAAAAATGGAGCGTTGGACATTTTATTCGAATTTCAAATGGTGTCGTCATATTGAATTTAATACAATTACTTTAAACTGTTAAAAGGGAATTAAAACAAAATCGACAGTCTATTTAAATTTTCAAAGTTTAGTTGCAGAAGGTAATACGGCTAGGCTTAAATAAATCATATTTAAGCGTTTAAAACAAGGTATTCCCGCCTTAATGAGCCAATTTTAATAAAATTATAGTCAAAAACCTCTGTAGTTCTAAAAATAGATATGACATCATTATAAACTAAATGACAACTATCATGGTCACTAACAACGTCGATTAGCAGTTTTAACTAAAACAGTAACGAATTTTGTAATATGCCTTCTCTATTAAATATGCCGGAATAAATAAAACAATAGTTTCTAAAATTTTATTTTAAAAATATTGTTGCAATTATAAATAACTTATATTGCAATAATAAAGTAAAATTATAATAAAAAAATTACTTTTGACGCATTAGTGGTATATTGACAACATTTGCAGCTGCCACAGCAGCAAAAGGAACAAATCGTTGGAAGAATATTGGAGCCCGCTATAACAATGCAAACAAATTTAAAAACATAACTAATGACATCTGTAGTTGTATGTACAAATAGTATATCAATAGCAATATACTTTGAACTTACTGTGGCTAAAAAATTTTTCAACCCTAAGGAGACAACCACAGCACTGATTGTTGCTGATATATAAGCTGTTCCAAGTTGGCTGAAATATATCGCGGTGGCAATTAATATTTAGTCACTATAAATTAATAAATATTCATTACTTAAGAGAAACAGGAGATTTTGCGTTTCTATTTGTATAGTTAACTAAGGCATTGAAAGACTGATTTATCCATTGCCAAAATATTACCGCAGGCACAGATCTGAAAAGAGAATCTTAATAAGAATCTTAATTTAATTTGAAACAATTTCACTTTAATCTTATATGTATACTTGTAAAAAGCAAGTAATGCTCCCGTTAGCAGCATTCCTCCAGGGACCTGCATAATACAAATAATAATATCAAAATAAATACGTGATAAGCAGAATAAACAAACACGATAAAATGGCACAATATCTCTATTTTTAAAATACTTAATATAAATATCTTTATTTTTTACATTTTGTTTATTTCATGGAAAAAATAAATAATCAGCACCAACATTGGAAAGAAATTTCTGAACAAATTTGTCTACCTGGAAAGACATTCGGCCGAATACATTTTGCAATTCCCCGGAATCCGGATGGAATGCGCTTAAAGTAAGTTGCTGAGCTTTACGAATATCCGTTAAGGTTGTATTGACAGGTTCATCTCCGCGTCTACAATAAGACAAGTGAATCTTTACCCAACAGATAGTACAACAGATACAAGCACACATCTTTTAGTCATTACATTAAACAATCACAGTTATGTAGAAATAAGTTTTAATTAAGGTAAGTTTTTTGATAAGTTTTTAAAGTTAATTTTGATAAGTTTTAATTACCTGTACAATTTAATAAGCTCTTTGGCTCTAATCAATTGTTGAGTATCGACGAAAGCTGTACGGGGGTCTGTTATCCAAAGGAAGTGTTTCAAACGCCCGCTGAAAGTGTCCAAGTTCCAGCGCGGGTCGTCAACGTTAATGCGAGGATGAGGAAACATTTGGTTACCAATGAAACAAATGAAAAACTATTTCGTAATATAGCTATATAACAACAATCAATATTTAAAGACCACTGACTAAGTAGTTATATACAACCAAATTCTTGGTGAACAATTTCAGCCAATATAGTTCAACAATTAAATATTGGAGGGTTTTTGGATATCAATCTGTAGATAGTAAAGTCAAAGGTTAAATTTCCAGTTAAATATGCTTCACCTTTTATATTCACCTGCTTCATATTTTATGTGGATATTGCCGAACTTTAAACAGTGACATTTTGTCTATTAAAAAAACATTTTTTCACTTTTGGCTAGTGCACCGAGTGGTTTAAACCTCCCATTTTCTGCTTATATGTAAACATAAAATAGTAAACTCATGCTACTGTTATATGCCTATAATATGTTTTAATATTTGTTACATAAATACGTTATGTAGCCTATAAATATTTAAATCTTCTATAACTGACTGTTAAATCCAAAATTGGTACCGTTAAATTATACATTTTAAAATTATGTATATACGTGTATACATATGTAAATACGTGTATATACAGGGTGGCGCAGAAGTTGTTATCCCCAGTATGAAATAATTAATAAGCGTCACCTCGCACATTTTTATTAT
>JAUZNC010047391.1:0-16076 GCA_034780395.1 Vannuccia rotundouncinata | reverse complement strand
TTTATTTTTACAACTCCATAAAACTAAAGCAATTGTCATGGCTAGACAGTATTGCCACCCGGTTTCAAACGGTTAAACACTAAAATAAAAATTAAATCGCTAGAACAACAAATTAAATTTAGCAAGATTACTTTCCTTCGAAGATATGCACGTAGTACCCATACTTCACTGTCATAAAGATATTCATTTGATCTGGTTATTTCATTATATTAGTTTTAGGACATACATTTATATAAAGTGTTTTTATTTCACCAATTAATTATGTGCCGTTCTGACACCAACATAATGATACTTGATCAATATTTGTTCCAACAATAAAAATAATGTTGAACCTATTGCCGTTATTTTCACAAATAAATTATGTAGTTATATGTATACTCTTAATTTGTGGAAGTTGATGGCTCGGCTGAGTTACCTACTTTATCAGGCATGTGATTTTTCCTGAATTTTGGAGGTGCCCTAGGGGATCACCTTTGTAAACCATTGAAATTTGGGAGGGGGGCGCCGAGGTAAATTTTGGAGATCGCAGAGGTCATTAAAATTACAATTTTTAACCCCAAAAAATACCGCTTCGTACCTTCAGAGTTCGTCAGTTTCATTTACCCCGAGTTTAGACAAGTTTTAAATCACATGCCTGTTTATGGTTAATTTAATTGTTGAGAACACGTACTTCGGTGTTTTTGGTAAAAATCCTCCTCCATTCTATCGTTAATTTACAATATGTCAGACGTGAGCCAACGAAATAGAATTATATTAACAAAATATGTAAATATATATAGTTAAAGTATTGATATATTTTTTTACATGACACTTTCTAATTCTTTGAAAATTTGTCTACACTCTAAAATTATATAATAATTATTATTTTAATACATGTGGACCTTATCTATATTAAATATATATATAACAAAGCTTAATGGCGATTTAGGTAATTATAACAAATCACTACATATTAATAAAATCACATATTTTATAAATAATATAATTAGTGGCACATAATTATAAGGGAGAGTTTTTAAGGGGTGGCAGGATGGCTAGTCACATAACTATTATAGAACTACCCATTTGTTAAAATGATTCATGGATGACTTTATAAAAGTCTTTTTTGTATTCTTGTTGTGGAGAATGGGGGCCGGGGGAGGAGAGGGCGTGAGCGAAAAAATTGTTGAAATAATATAATAATATTTAAGGTAAAGTTTATTTCTCACTACATGGTTTTGTTTTCAATCATTTGTACTGTCGAAGCAATCGTTAATCAGTGCGGATAATGACATACCAATCATGAAATTTAATTGATATAGTACTAAATAAAGTAAAATCATATCGCATTAACTCGCTAAAAAATGTATCTATATAATTTTTAGCATAACATATTATTTATATTGTATATATAACACACCACTTTTATATATTAAATTTTAGGTATTTTTAAACAAATTAAATCGTTATAGTATTGTTGTCTAATGGCGGCGCTCTGTATATGTTTATAATTTTTATTTTTGTACTTCATTTCTTCAATTAATATGCGCCTAACGCGGCAGCTGTTACAAACATCTAATTTTTGTAAAGATGGTAATATAGATAATTTAAAAAATACACTAGATAGTAAAAGTGCTGAAAGTCGAAAAACATTAGTTTCACGAAAATGTTCTGATGGAGGAACTTGTTTAATAGTAGCTTGTAGAAATGGTAAGTTATACTATTGTTTATAAATAATAATACTATTAATAATTATATTCAATTATCTTTAATAATATAACAATTGATCTTAGATATTTTATTGTGAACTATCATATCAAGAAAGCCATGGCCTTAGCATAGCCAAGGCTGGTAGGCCCCTCACTTATTGGGGAAGGTATTAGGTATAATTTTATATTATTATTTATATTATTGATATTTTATACCTCCACTTAACTGTATGGTTTAGGGCCATGCATTATTTTAACCCATTACTCATCATATACCTAAATACTTACATTAGACATCTCTAAAGGTTAAAGACTATTATATACTATACATCTTCTGAATACTAGGCTCCTTTATAGGTGATATTAACAACATAAAAAACCAAGTCATTTAAAAGTGTTAACCTTTTATTTAATATTTTAAAAATCTATCAACTAAATTTTGTCATTATTTAATTATTATAAGACATACTAAAAGATTGTAAAAAATCAGTCTTTAGTTAAAATTCAGGGGCAAATACAGGGGACCACCCCTCTGGCCTGCTTGGGGTATTTTGTACTAGTATGCCACCCCTGCTCACTCTGAATGATGATTTTTTAATT
Organism: Vannuccia rotundouncinata; assembly: GCA_034780395.1. NCBI lineage: Eukaryota > Metazoa > Platyhelminthes > Proseriata > Coelogynoporidae > Vannuccia > Vannuccia rotundouncinata. The sequence goes on along the minus strand of JAUZNC010047391.1, from coordinate 13,788 downwards.
GTTCTGTGATTCTTCTGCCTCATTTTTACCAGCCTGCATTTCATGATTATTATACTCCAGATATTTATCAATATTACTCTAATTTATCCAGTGAAAAACATGGTTGTGTATATAATGTAAACTGGATATATTTTTGTTAGGCTACAGAGAATGAAGCATGGGCATTGTCACAAAATAAAAAAAAAATTCTAATGAGCTCAGATTTATAGGCTATGCTACTCACATAGTCTCAAGTTGAAAGAGATTGTTTCTGCTCCCCTCATTTAGAAAGTTGCCATGGCTCTGCCTAGCCTATAATAGGGTTGGGGGAGGGGGGGGGGCCTTTATATGCCTTTCTATGTGTACCCTTGGATTGACTGTGGCTGACATTGAAAAATCTTGAATACTCCACTGGCTCCAAGTTTTGCATAGTTGCTTTTAGTCCTAATCAGCATTTTATGTTCCCATTGGAGGATATATCTGGCATACAATCAATAATTTTTTTATTCAAAAAATTAATAAATAAAAGATATACATCTGGCATACAAAAGACATAAAATGCAGTCTGAGCTATTTTTCTAGACTAGTCTAAGTCAATTAATTTTAAAAACTATTTCCCTAGAAAGTCAATCAGGCATGTGATTTCTCTAATTTTTCTAAATTTTTAAACTTTTTGGGACTATTTTGGTTGATTTTGAGATTTATCTAAATATGGAATTTCTTAATAATAATATTATGTATATTATGTTTAATATTTATTTTTTAATTTTTTAATTTTTTAATGTTGCATTGTATAACTGTGAGTAAACTGTATTAAATAGATATTGAGTAAATTATGGTTGTTAGTTTGTGTGTACCTAAATATAAAATGTTTTGTAAAGATCTTTGTGTAATTTATCCTTCTTTCTATGGGTAACATTTAAATAACCCAATACTGATTTGACAAGCTCTTATATGTGGTGTTAATAAAATAATATTTAAAAAATCTCTTTATGAGTATAGCATCCAGGAAATATTTTTTGGTAATTTTTGACTTTTGTCAAAGTTGCATGAACTGAACTAAAATATTAGTGAGTAACAATATACATGGTGAAAGCAAATATGGGTTAATTCATACAGAGGGGTGAGATTAACAGTCAAAAAGACAATGGCCAATAATAGAGCAAAGTAAATATGAATATGATTTTTTTCTGAAAGGCCTGTAATATTTGCAAGTTGCAAGATTTTTTTAAAGAAGATTTGAGGTTCTTCTTTATTAATAGTCAGGAAGATATTGTTTTGAGTCTGGGTAATAAAAGTATTGGGATAACCATTAGCTCAATTTTTTTATTTATTTTGTTTAAACTAGAAATTTTCTTTTCTTCAGAAGTGATTCTATTAGTGCAGATAGTCTCTGCTATAACAATACTCTTCTTTCTAGATACTGGCACATGACTGTTAAAAGGAAGACAGTTTTCACTTTGCATTGGTTTAATAAACAGATCAAATAAAAAGTTCTTGTTGGAAATGCTTACTAGAGTATCAAGAAAAGGGAGCTTACCATCTATGTTAGGAGACTTGTAAGTGAATTGAATATATTTGTTAATCGAATTTGCATTGCATCATAAAATTTCACTGTCATAATGTCCAATAATAAAACAGTCATCAATGTAGCATTTCCAGTAAATAATGTCAGGATTTGTCTCCAGAATTTGGACCTCTTTGTAGTCCATATAGATTATAGCTATAGATTATAGCTAATGGTTATAGCTAATGGGATACCTGTCGTTTTGTAATACAGTTTCCCACTTAGAATATACTTATCTTCTTTGAGGCATAATCTTAGAAGTTCTGAAAAATCTGTAGGTGATAGTTCATAGAGACAATTAGATTGTTGATGCCTGCCAAAGAATTCTGTGACAATGGTGATAAGTTCCTTACATTCATTACTGTCTTCAATTGGGATGCTCCCATAGAGGTTCACAATGTCCATTGAGCTGAACAAGAGATTATTAGAAAGGGGAACTTGTGACATGGAATCAGTGAGCTGTTTGGTGGATTTGAGATGAGATTTGATATAAACGTTCACTTTAGTTAGTAACATGAAGCAGCTCAGATTTTATATCAATCTGCCATTTGTTGTATTGCATGGTTGAACTTAAGTTGATGAGTTGTTAGTAGAGTTCATTTTACTTCTCTATAATTTTTATTGAGAGATTCAGTGACCATCTTTTGATAGTCAGATTTATTCATTGCTATCATTTGCTTAGTCTTATCAGTGGGTATTATGCAGTCTTTCTTCTTTATTCCTTTTAATATTTTTGAGTCTAGAATTAATAATATTTAACTTATAAATATACATTATTTACTTCCAAATTAATTATTAACTAGATATTAACTAGATATATCATAATTTGTAATAATTGTGTAATTTTTTGACTAAAGCTTATAAGGTATATAAAAACTGCATTAATTGCAAATTCATCACTATGTATCACTAAATATTCAGTCATGTTTATTTTTTAAGAGTTAACAATAAATTTATTTATTTAAAAAATATATTATTATTGGTTTTTAATATTTTTGAGGTAATTTATTTTTTCTTTCTATTTAGCTATTCTTTATTAAATATATGTAATTTCTCTAAGTGGTCTACATATGTAACTTTTAAATCAGTTGAAAGTCAAGACATAATAGTTTATAAATTAATTTCATTTATGAATCTCAAGTACGAATTCTTAGTTAATTAATAACATAAAAGATAATAATCTTAGAGTCGATTGCATAAAGCAGTATTAGCTTACTACTAATAGTAACTCAAGAAAAATCAATACATTTAGTCTCACATGGATTGCATAAACTGTGACCAGTAGTACTACCATGAGTAAAATATTTATGTCATTAAAATCAATATATTTAGTCCAATGGTTTACTACCAAGAAAGGGTAAGTATGTTAAAAAGCATATAATAATATGTTATTGAACATCTTATATGTTAATTTACATTGTACATATATACAGATTTATCAAAAATTGTTTTAAGTCAAATAAAATCATTTTACTCTCAAATGTAAAGTGTTCTCATTTTAATATAGCTATAAAATAATTCTACTAAACATCACAATTCCATATTTTAGGACTAAACAATAACATTGTTTAATTTGCAGAAATCAAGAACATTGTATTAGAGTTTCCAGATTTTAAACAAATTTGGTTCATCTATAAATAGTACATGGATTTCCCAAAACTTATGCCAGGTATTAGTTAGTCAATAAAATGAAAGTGTATTTATTCCTCGGTAGTAACTGCTACTAGTATTAAGGCTACTACCAGAGGCAGTTAATACTGCCTTATGACTCTATAAGTACACAATATATATTATATATAAAATGTGTTATGGGCAATTAGTTAATTTCAAGACTATATCATCTAAGAATTACAAATATGATTTTTGATTATATAAAAATTTTAATTTAATTTTTTACATATTATTTTTAAATTGTATATACTTATATATTATGTAACATAAAAATACAGTTCCCCTTGAATAACTGCTATCATTTGGCACTCCTTGCCATAGACACAAATATTCTTAACCCTACAATGACCAGGCGTTTTTATTCCCCAAGAAAGACATTATTTTTTTAAGGAAAACCAGATCCATATATAGTTTTTTTATCATCCGTGATATTTTATCATCAAAAATATAAAAAAAGTGACTTGTAGATATTTCAACCCGTGATCTGGATCATAATATAGAGTGATCCAGATCACACAGTAATAAATATTGGATGTTGTTGAAAATTTAGAATTCAATTTATAATTACTATTAAAGAAAGCAAATGAAATTTTGGACCCAAATTCACGATTTTTAGCTTTGATCCAGATCAAAGTGTATCAGATCCGGATCATAGAGTAAATGTTATCTGAATTGAAATAACTTCAGGATTATAATACGTAACCATAATATCAATGTGCGTACCAAAATTGGAATCAATATAATATCTTTGAGAGTAAAAATTAGGATTTAAATGATTCGAAATGCTGTTTTGATTATATGAGCCAAAAATCGATAATCATAAATTTTTTATGCATCATTTTACAATAGAGTTTGACTGTTATTGATATTTCATAGATTTACTAAAAATCTTAAGTTGAGTAGGAAATCATTTATATTTTTATTTAATCTATTTATTGCTTTGTGAAATTAAAATTTATTTATGTACACTCGTTTTACCTAATGTGCTCCCATGAAGTAAACTTCTCAAAAATAGTTTAAAATTTGAAAATTGCCTTAATGTATTGTCCGTTGATTTTTGCAAGGTAATTTTAGAATACATTTTCAATTTAATTATTGTTCGGTTGAGTCCACTTTTGAGTAAGTACTAAATAGATGGAAGAGGGACTATTTACTGTCAATCAATTGAATCTCAGCTTTTCTTCTAATTATTTTCAGGCCATCTTGCAATTGTAGAATATCTTGTGGATGAATGTCGAGCTGATGTCGAACAGGTGCTGTCTGTAGATTATATTTATCCAATGTTATGTTATAATTAGTATCTTATAGATATCCCTATTGCCTGTTTAAAAGGTTTCATTTCCAGAAATATTTTGTCTTAAATTGAGGCGTTTAGATCTGAAACTATTTCTTGACTTCCGCATTTTTGACCTCACAGGTGGGCTCCGTGATGTTCGATGGGGAACAAGTGGAGGGTGTGCCCCCCATGTGGTGTGCCGCTGCCGCTGGCCACCTCACAGTTGTCCAGTTCCTCATCAGCAGGAACGCGCAGGTGAACCGAACCACCATCACCAACTCCACCGCCCTCAGAGCGGCTTGTTTCGACGGGCACTACGAGGTGGGACTGAACATTGATTCTCTGTTGCTCTTTCCACTCCTGATTTCATTTAGTTTTGGATTAATTGTCGTTTTCTCCAATCCAGGTTGTCCGCTTTCTGGTGCAGAATGGAGCAGATATCGAAATCCCGAACCGGCATGGCCACACCTGCCTGATGATCAGTTGCTATCGGGGACACTGCAAAATAGTGGACTACCTCCTCAAGCGTGGCGCTAGAGTCAACCGTCAGAGCGCCAAAGGCAACACAGCTCTCCACGACTGCGCTGAGAGCGGCAATTTGGAGAGTCTTCGGATGCTGCTGCGACACGGAGCCGTCATGAAGAAGGACGAGTTCGGTCTGACGCCGATCATGGCCGGCGCCAACTCCGGTTATAAAGAGGTGAGGTGACGAAGGGCCCATTAGAGGAGGCTCACCATAATTGGGGAACACGTCTTTTGCAGATCGTGGACGACATCGCCTCCTCGCATGTGAATATTCCCGTGGAAGAGAAGGCGCGGGCCTACGAGCTCCTCGGAGCCAACATGTACGACCGTCACTCGAGCCTGCCGCAGGCCATTCAGGTCTGGACGCAGGCCATGTGGCTGCGTCAAGACGCATTCGGCTATACGAAACAACCACAGCCCCCCCCAGGCATGGAGGAAGCCGCAACTGAGCCCGCCAAGCCGGTCGATGTGAGTGCTTTGTTGTTGTGGGGGGAGGTAGCACACGACTGGGCTGACTGTTGGTCCTCTTTCCTCTTCAGAAAACCTCCCGGCTGAAGGCGTGCGTCCAGGACGCTTTCGGCAACGTCTCCGAGTTCACGAGCCAGGCCGAGTTGGAGGCGCTTCGCAACGATCCCGACAAACTGAGGCTGCAGACACTGCTCATTCGGCTGCGCATTCTGGGTCCTGACCACCCCGACACCATCTACTTCATCCGGTGAGTCACCATCCAATGATGACGTCATAACACCCAGGTCTAATGACCGGCGTCTATCTCCTCCTAGTTACCGCGGGGCCATCTACGCCGACAACGGCAACATCAAAAGGTGTCTGGCCCTCTGGATGTACGCCCTAGAGCTCCAGCGACTCTATCTCGAGCCTCTGTGTCACGTGGCGCAGTCTGCTTTCCTGTCCTTCGCTGAACTCTTTATCTACATCCTGTCGGAGGCCTACTCGGCTATGCCGGCGATCGGCCTGGAGCCCGAGGTGATAGTGGACTGCTTGGAGCTGTGTGTGGAGAATATTCATCGCGGCATGGACTACACCTACTACAGCTGGTACAAGCGACAGCCCTGGTCCTACACCAGTGCCGACAAAGAGGCCATGAACTTGAACAAGCACGTGGCCATTGCTCTTCACTACATTTGCATGCTGCAGACCTACTACCTGGATCCCTCACAAAGTTCGTTTGCCTTCTTGTTCTTGTAGTTGAGCAGGGTTCCACATAATGCTTTTTTGCCTATCTCTCTCCTCTCTCTCTCGTTGTTAAGGTGAAGATTGTAAGACGCGGTCCCTCAACCCTGTCACCCATCATCGACTCATGCAGACAGTGTATCGACTGGTAAAGTTGGATCCCCGTGTTCACAAAGGATACACTCTCCTCCACCTTGCCTGTTCCCCTGATACTTCCAAACAGGGCAGATACCCAATCTGTCCATTCCCTAGTGAACCTGTAAGTTACTTTACATTTGTTTCAATCAGTTTTCGCGTCATATTAAATCGTCATATAACTCAATAAATTATTGTGGGCTTTGTAGTCGTCATACGACCCAATAAATTATTGTGTGAATTAATCGTCATATGACCCAACAAATTATTGTGTGAATTAATCGTCATATGACCCAACAAATTATTGTGTGAAGTAATCGTCATATGACTTAATAAATTATTGTGTGAAGTAATCGTCATATGACCCAATAAATTATTGTGTGAAGTAATCGTCATATGACCCAATAAATTATTGTGTGAAGTAATCGTCATATGACCCAATCAATTATTGTGTGAAGTAATCGTCATATGACTCAATCAATTATTGTGTGAAGTAATCGTCATATGACTCAATCAATTATTGTGTCAATTAATCGTCATATGACCCAATCAATTATTGTGTGAATTAATCGTCATATGACCCAATCAATTATTGTGTCAATTAATCGTCATATGACCCAATCAATTATCGTCTTATCTATTTGTTTCAGGTGGTACGTTTCCTCCTAGACATGGGCGCTGATCCCGATGTCCCTGACGCGGAGGGATGCCGGCCTGTCAACATGGTGGTCACTATGCACAGTCCTGCCGTCTCTCTCAGTGAACGTGGCGCCCTTCTCCGCTGCCTGGTTGCCCATGGTGATGCTCACTTGGATGTCAGCGATAGACGACGAAGGTCAGCCTTGGACCAGAGAGGTCTCAAGTGTCTCACGGCGAGCGGGCTCAGTTGGCCTCGCTACACGACGCTCAAGTGTCTGAGTGCGCGGGTGATTGTTGCCAAGGAAGTGCCCTATAGTAAGTTGTCGTTGCCAAGGGAACTGGTCGACTTCATTGCCCTTCATTAATGTGGGATTCTTGAATTAAACCTTTGGCTCAACTTGTTGGGCTGTAGACACTAATTTATCACATTATTTCAATTATTATTGTACAGACTTTGCTTCCTACACCAACGTATTTTCAACCTTCTTTGTCCTAGAGTTTCAGTCATTATATACATTAAAATATGATGGTACTACTGACAACCTTGATATTTGATCTCCGCACCGTGATATTCACTAACAATTCACCCCCATTCACCCCTTCATACAGCCTTTATATCTAATATTTTTATGATTGTCTATTAATCTGTATATATAATTATTATCGAATGTTTCATCAAGCCATCATACACCTACCTACTTTTAACTATTGTGAGAGGAACTTTTCGATGTAAATGTCATTTACTACTGAACTTGTGAAAAGTAGTACGTGAGAAGAAATGTTAAAATGTAAAACCATACAAATATGTGGTTTATTTTGTTATGTTTACTTTAAAAATAAGTAGTTTAAATCGTAAAATATGTCAGATATGTACCTTTCGTATATCTTTCTTTAAGTATAATATATTGAACACTATGTATTCATTAATTAGCTATTCATCTCACCTTTTCATCAAAACCGAAAATTGTAAAACATAATGGGGATTAAATACATACTTCATTATAATATACAAATTATAATGTTCAAACCGCTTCCATTGCAGTAGAAGACATTAGATACATAATTGAAAGCTTTAATCTAGGTTTAGCAAAACATACTATTTGCCCGTTATAAGTGTGGTATCCAATAACTTTGAAATATTTGAGTGATAACCATGTTATTCTCTTGCTATGTGATTCTGCTCATAAAAAACGTTTTTCTTCAAGTCAGCAATCAATATGTATGTGAAATACAAGTATTATTATTCTATACTACTTGACTACTTGCTAGTAGTAACAAAATTGTACATGAATATTTATTTCGGTTGACTTGCTTGCACTGTAATTCTATCTATGAAACAACTGCATTTGTGCAGACACAACTCTACTGGATACCATCAGATGCATAGTTAATCCAGTAGGTGTAATACACAAATACTATTCATAATAAAATGGGTATATTGTACTATTTATCAACTATTTGTTTGTTTAGGATAAATTCTGTGGGGATTAAAATAAAATCGAAAATATATATCCGAAAATCAGCTGTCAATTATCAATGTGTGAAAATAGTTGATCTCATTTAGTAAAAAAAAAATATTTCTCAGAAATAGTTCTATAAGTTTAGAAGTTAAATTGATTACAATTGAAAAATTTGAGAATTCTTATTGCCAGTTTCTGCGGGCATCCCAAAATTACGTCATAAATCAGCAATAAAGATTTTAAACAACTACTTTTCTTTTATTAATATAGCCAACCTAACAATAATTTAATTGTGAGTTAAGTTTATCATTTGAGATTATCAACATTTATTTCTAATAAGATTATGGTTGTTTAGAAACAATGTTGAAGGATAATTTACCAGCGCAGTGTGTGTAAGACAGGGGCAAACTTAACGAAATTATCTGATTTATATTTTATTCTTTTAAAATACAATTTATGTTTAAATTGCATGTTATTGTAGCAGTTTTATTCGGCCATAAGGACACAGTGTCTTAAAACCCTATCAATATACCGCACCTTTTTGCGTTGGGGGGGGGGGGGGCTGATTCGAATATATGTTCCTATAATGCAAGTGCATAAAATTTGTCATGGTGATTATATAGACCAGGATGTTTTCTAATAGATAATGTGTCAAAATTGGAAAAATCGAAGAAAGAAATTTTTTGAGGGAAAAAATTATAAATTTTAAAAATATTTCTTTTATTTTTAAAATTTCAAAAAAAAGACGAATTAAAATTTTAATATGGATTCATGTTTGTTAAAATTAATTATATCTAGCTGATTATCACATAATATAAGCTATTCAGTAATTTAATTATATATAATATAGCCATTTGTAAAATTTAAAAAATGGTAAATTAGGAGTGGCGGGAATGGATCGAAACCGCTCTCAATGATCGTCCACATGGGTTCTTGAAAGGAAAATCACGACAGTTTACTATTGTCAAATATTTCAAAAAGAAATACCACCGAAATTGCAGAGGGGGGCAGAATCTGCTGGGGTGATCGGCAGAAATATCTATATTGTTATTATCGGAAAACGACACATTTTGTGCGTTATATAATGGATGTATTAAAAACTACAATTAAGGTTACATAGAATAACCTTCAAAATAAATACTCAAATGTAAAATAAGAAGAACCGCTAGTTATATTTATTTTGTATCATGTGCCTCATTGACACATTCCAGCATATTGATTAAACAAGTATCAATTAAAAGATTCACAAAAGAAAGGAACGAATAAAGATCATATGACCAACAATCGGCCAAACTCAAAGAATATAAAGCGAGCGACAAGAACCCTCTATTCACTCAAGAACACTCTATGCTAAAAAACTGGAAACTGTTTTAATCTATATATTTATCTATATCTATAAGTTAACTATATTTATTATCAATACGAATTTCATGGGAGTTATTTATTATTAATACGAGCTCTATGCTTTCATAGATAACTACTGACTATGATTTGTCATAGTTAGTAGTGTGTAAATTTGGTTGCCAACTATTTTTTAGATTAAGAATTCTTATCGATCGCTCTATATCCCTTGGCAAAACTATGAAATATTAAAAAAAATAAAAAAAAATAATATAATTAATAAAATGCGTTAAATTCGAACAAATTAGTTCAGAGTGTACCTGAGAGACATGTCAAGCAGCAATTCCAATGCGTTCAATTTAAATTATATTTTGTATGTTAAATCGCATTGATAATACGTATAGTCGATTTTCCAATTAGACAATGCGTATGTAAATGATTTGACATTGAAAGCCATTGCAGATCTCAACGATTTTGTGCTGCCGAGTGCTCTAAATAAGAAGCAGCTCTGATAGCAGCTATAGCGAAAATCAGACATTTTTGTACTAATTACTATATAATAATTATCATAGACAGACTAGCTATAGTAGTTAATAAATTCAATTAGATAAACAGTCTATACTCTGGCTAATTGGAACAGGTAAAATGCAAACATTGTCATTCCGATTAGGCAAAGTTCCGATTTAATAGTTGAAAATTGATTTTTATTAGTATAATTTGAAAATTCTGTTTTACGATTTTTACCAAAATTCAATATTACAATTGTTAATTAATAAACAAAGATATAATTATGAAAAAATATACATTTTTCAGAACAACTTTTAAGGATTAATAAGGTAATAGAAAAACTTAAATCTATTGAGGCAAGCCTTTAGCATTCTCATTGATTACGCGGTGGTGTCAATATAAATGTGATTTGGGTACGTGTCACTACGCCTTATCTCACTATGCCTCACCATTGGTTTCTAATAATCCGATTCAATTAATTGTGTATCACTTCGCCTTGTTAATTGTGTTCACTCGGCCATTTGTAACTTATTCGATAAAATAGTTTAATATCATCATAATGTTTAATGATGGAAGATGAACATAACAGCCTATCCCTATTCTGGTGCTGTAGGGGGTATAATGACCTTCGATTATTAACAATTTGGATTACATATTTAATTACACTTAAGTATTTTAATACCATTTTACTACCTATTTTTAATTTTACATGACTTTTATTATTTTAATCACATAAGGCAAGGTGACACAGACACATAAAAGGCGTAGTGAGACGATAGTTTAGATTACAGAAAATTATGTCCTCGAATATATTTATAGTCCCCAAATGAAGGTATAAGGAATATAAAATTATATAAACTGTGTAGATGAGCTGTTCCGATTAGCCAATGTAAAATATATTGTAGGTATAGTGACAGTTCTTCAAATTCTGTTTACATTTCACATTAGCCGGTGTACCGATTAGCCATTTTTTAAATATTGTATCAATAGGCAACAAATTCTATTTGTGTTCTGATTAGCTGGAGTAGACTGTTTTGCTAATATAATTATCATGGAGGTACTTTTTTCTTGGAGGTATTCATAATCGGTATTTGACAGAAATAGAATTTCAAGAAATATTATAATTATATACAAATTAGTTCTAGATGTATTGGTGGAATTTTATGTTGTAATATGTAATCTCTTATTTTAAAATTTAATGGTAAAATCAATATTTTTGATCGAGGAAGATATATTGAAGTCAAAGAAATACTTTCACTATTATTTTAACTATATACGCAAATTTAATTTTCGCAAGTTTCTGCCCAAATAACTCCAAAGACAACATATGAAAGTGTTATTAAAACATGACTATAATAACATCACTATCAACATAATAATATACAGGAACATTTTCTGTACAAACAACCAAAACAGTATGAATTGAACACAATTTGCAGTCTAAATATATATCTACAAAGAAATAATTGATCGAACACACTAAAATTTACAAACGTTTGAAAAGGAAATTCAAATGACAGAGTTTAGATTTGAAATAAGAGTTCAACACAACCATATCGATTTACACATTTTTGATTTGAATTAATAATTAATATTGCACAATAAAGACGAAATGAAAAACATTTACAGACACAAACTTTACAATGATGATGGAAACAAAAAACACAATCGATCATAGATATTGCACTAAACAATAGAAAGGAAACCGGGGTGAACATCATCATCGCTCTTTCATGATTTCGGTAAATCCAGCGCCTTCGTTAGTGGGGAAGGAGAGACCCTCTGAAGGCAGCTTCGAGTCAAGGAAGGGACAGAGGAAGCAGAGCAGGGGGCCCCGAGACCCGAACACGTGGCTGAGGTTGGCCTTCCAACTCTTCTGGTCGTAGTCGTGGATGAGGTGGGCTCGTTCGTGGACAGTGCGATTATTGAGAGCCAGGCTGGCGTGGAAGGCGAAGAGCGCGACGAGGAGAACCGCTCCGATGAGGCAGAGGGAGGTGGTGAAGGTGACGAGAGCTTCGAGGAGGGAGATGGAGCCGACGAGGTAGGCTAGGAGAGGGAAGGTGTGCACGAAGAGGAGGGAGGGGAGGCTGTGGTGCGGAGAGAGGAGGGCGACGGTGTGCGGGAGGTTGAAGAAGGAGGCGTAGAGCGCGGCCAGGGTGAAGTGGAGGATGGTGCCGAGATAGAAGCGCTGGTTGGAGTGACCCACGCAGCTGCCTGTTGGTGGGTATAGAGAGGATGTGAGTCGATCTAACTGGACCCGTTGATACTGTAATTAACCTCTCTAGATTGACAAACTACTATATCAATAGCAAACCGGGTTTATTTAATTAAATGAAACAATTCTCCACAAAAACATATCGTTATAAAAATAGAATATCCGACAATAAAGACTAATAATATGTATAAAATTAAAGAACTCACTTGTGCAAAGATTTATTGACCGATTTGGTCTACTTCACAGCTCTATTTGTAAAATTATGGGCGTCTTTTCGACCATTTTTATTTCGGACATAATTTAATTAAGTTTGCCGATCTAGATAAATACTATTACGATATCTATGATTGGAATACATTTACCAGAGGTAATCTATTTATAGAAACAGTGGGAGGGGTGTCTCCAATACTGTGTTGGTATTCAGGGAATAATGCAGTTTATAGGCCTCATTCTAGATAATTACTGAAATAAGATCACCCTAATTACTAAGAATGTTTGATAAAACTTAATTTAGAATTAATGCATAAATAAAAAATTAGAACTCTGCATAAATATAATCTTTAGTCTGGATAATAAGAGTGTTTATCTCAGAGTCAGCCCACTAGACAGCTCAAAATAACAATCTATTGCTTCGTATAATCTTATAATATATTAAATTTCATTACAATTCCTAATTTAATCATTCAAACTAATTTACAATAACTCTTCTTCACTCGTAGCATCGTCTTCAATTCTGCCGGAATTCCCAAAGTGGTCACGTGACCCAATAGTGACCTGTAGGTAGTAAAACGCCCCGCTTACCTGTGAACATGCAGTGGTGGTCCCTCTTGAGGATGCAAATGTTGCACACGAAGCAGTGGTAACTCCGCGGTGGACATCGACACTCGCAGAGGGTGCAGTAGCGCCACTCCGGTTTTGCTAGAGAGCTCAGGAAGACCCCGTGAATACTACTGCTGTTGGTGATGAAGCGGTGGAGGTTGCCCGCAATGTTGACAATGAGGAAGAGGCCGAGAGTGAAATGCAGCCAGAACACAGGCTCGTGTGTACAGTTGCTGTGGTAACGATGGGGCATCACGTATAACAGTTCAAACAGGGCGATCCAAGGAATAGAGGCCACCATGAAGAGATAGGCCATTCGTTCTTGAAGGTTCTTGGGGAGAAACATCCTGGTTGATTCTTTGTAAAACACCGAAACAGAGAAATTTATATAGATATTGTATATTATATATAGAACTAGATTGGACATCTAAAATATTTCTATACTAAAGTATGTTGCATCGCG
>JAUZNC010047380.1:0-11973 GCA_034780395.1 Vannuccia rotundouncinata | reverse complement strand
ATAACACCTTCACGGAACCTGCTTTTCCCATCTATAAGTTACTATATCTATGACACCTTCACGGAACCTGCTTTTCCTATCTATAAGTCACTATATCTATTACACCTTCACAAGAACTGATTTTCCTATATTTTAAGTGTATGGAAATGAATGGAAATTGTATTTTATTATTTTTCAATACCTTTTAATTCTCGAAATATAAACCTTGAAACTTTTCAATAAGTGCCACTATTTTTAAAAACGACCACTTTTGACTTCGGATATTGTATCCGAAATTATTCCTCTCAAATTAACACAAACAACTCAAACACAATGCAATGTCTCTCGTAAAACAATTATCTATGGTGCTGACATACTTTCAAGGACACTTCAATATTCTACATCTCGACTAGCTTTTCAAATAATTCAACCCTCTTTAATTATGTGACTTTAAAACAAATTTTCATCAACCATTCGACGAATTCGTTCTCATATTCCCAAGTTTAATGTTCGCTTCTTGTTTGAATTCTTGTCTTTGGGAGCATCAGCTCTTGGTGATTAAATTGTTAATTACATGTTGTCTGTCTTATTTAGAGGAAGATTTGTGGATTAAATTTCAGCCTTGATGTGATATATTTCGATAATTAATTAATGTCTGCATGACTCCCTGTACTTTTACAGCGTTCATTTGGATCCGTTAAATCGATTTTCTGTTCGCAATTGGATATTCCGGATAACTAATAATGACTCATGTTTAATCAATATTTCAGAAGCTCGATCGTGCCTACTGCTTTTAATAAAAAATAGAAGATTTTTATGTCATTGATTAGTTAATAAAATGTGCCTTTTTCTATTTTGAATTAGCAATAAGTAACTTTTATGGCGACTCTGTGTTGTTGTGTATTCAATTGCATACGATAATAAGTAATGTTGATTTAACTAAGTATGTTATGATGTTTGTTAAAGTAAAGATGATTTAATTCATTTTCCAAAATTCGCTAATTGACAATTTAAAAGTGACATTTGATATAATATTTATTTAAATACATATTTCAACCAGGTGTATTTCTAGATTGTTCGATTTTTTAGATAGAAAAGTAAAGATTATATCGTTTTTTATGTGTGATTACAATTTGGATATACATAAAATAATGAGTCGTTTCCAGTTTTTGATCTGAATAGTATAATACATTGTTCAAACCAGTTGAAACCAGTGAAGGTCTATTCAGAGTCATATGTTAGTCTCTTATCGCGTTTTGTCTGAACTTTAGATAATCAGTTTTCTAATTTTTCAAGTAACCATTCATTTAAAAGACAAATGAATGGATTTATATCGATCCAGCGCTTTTACTTAAATTATTAAGAAAAATTAAATGCAGCGAAGAAACAGACCATTTTTATCCCATTTTCTGGTTACGGGTTTTGCCAGCATGTTCAACAAAAGCTTGTCATGTCTAGAATGTCCTCCAACGGTTAATTTTTTTGCTCTCTTTCTTTTTAAGAATGCCGAAGATATTGATTCTTCGCTTTCAGAGAATGGCCGGGCAGAATACCTGGTGAGTATTTCACGGCAATGTTGGTCGGTTAGCTCTGCTGTTCTCTACTTAAATCCATTTGATTGCAGAGCGATCCTGTCTACGTGCCGGTTAGAATTGAAACGGACGAAGAAGATATCGATTCTGACGATGTCCCCTCCATACAAATAAGTAGGAAAGAATCCTGTACATACCGATGTCCTTTAAAAATCAGAGGTTACTGTTTCATTTAAGAAGTAGTTGTTTCTTTGCGAAAGTTTGTATTTGTTAGTTCTTTTTACGTTAAATTATTTCCCTTTTGAACGATCAATTTTGTGATATTTTGAAGTGTAAATATTGAAGTATAATGAAAGTTTTATTCTATATTTACACAGAAAAGTAAACGTAAACATTCTTTTTACATGCCGCTTAAATCAATTCTTTTGTTGCCTCCGGATTACAATTCTCCGCTAATTTGCACTCCACTTTCAGAGAATGAGGCTGAAATGGAGGACAGCATTAACCGCTCCGTCAGGTTCAACAGTCTCTCAGAGGTGCGCTGTTTGTCAGGTAAATATCGATCGAGTGATTATCGATTTTCCTTTAGTATTTTTGAAATAGAGCAGTTCTCTGAGTTTGACTTCTACTAACTTCTTGACTCAGCGAGCAAAGTTCAATAATTCAACTTCTAACCAGAATCCAGTCTCAAATGTGGAATAGAATATTGACAGTGGTCGTACTTTAAGGTCAAAGATAACTTATTCTTTATACGTTTAACAATGCAAGTAAACAAACATAACTGACTCGACAGATGTGGGACTTTATAATATAGTAACCAGGAAATAAAAGAGCAATAACAAGTTCTATGCAAAGTTCTGAGTGAATTAATCGAATAGTTAGTAGAAAACTATATTCGCTAGTTTAATAACTTTATAATTCAATTTTATCTCATTAAAACATGAATTCACAGTGCAGATTTTATAGATTCACGTAAATTACTTCATGCTTTATAAAATTATTTTGAATTAATGATTACGTTTTCTCTTTTTTTCTATATAAATGTCCCAATTTCTTAATATACTACTGGTAGTAAATAGAAGTAGTATAGTATACAAATATGTGTATATATTGTATGCCACAGAGATAAATTTTTATATGATTTATTCGACAGCGAGTCAGGCAGAAGAAGCCAATCTTGCTCGTCTCTCGTATTCGGCCTACAAGGAAGCTCGGGAGGCTAGAGACCTTGCCAGTGGGATTCCTCTTCCAGTCTCGCAAGTTTTCCATCTTGCTTTTATTTTCTGTGTTCTTTGGTTTTTTGGATCATATTCTTATCAGGTATAAGTCATAAATAACGGTCAAATTCATTTGAGTGACATTATATATCAATCCTTTATCTGCTGCACTCAGGTGGCACTCAAAGACACATACCCTGGCGTGGTGAATGTTCTCAGTTCAACTTCGTCACTGTTCACCATCATTTTGGCCGCAATCTTTCCTGGCTCATCAGCCGATAAATTTAGTCTATCTAAATTCCTAGCTGTTTTGGTTAGGTTAGTATTTATTATTATTTAGTTTGACAATATTATAATGAATATACATTTATATTTCATTATACTACTTTAACAGTAGTATAGTGTGAATTATAACAATTTTCTGATTCTATTAAAAAACTATATTTCATTCGCAATAATTTCAGTAATATATCATTTTTTTATAAGTACTGGTTGATTGCATAATTTAATGATACGATTCTTATTTAACATAGCTTCGCTGGCGTGGTGCTCGTCTGTCTTTCTGACTCTAAACTCGAACTGGAGGATTTGTCTCACGAGTTTCCCTACGGGATAATCTGGGCTCTGGTCGGAGCTCTCTGTTACTCCCTGTACATTGTTCTTCTTCGACACCGTGTTGACCGGGAGGATCGACTCTCCCTGCCAATGTTCTTCGGGTTCGTCGGCTTGCTCAATCTGGCTCTCCTCTGGCCCGGCTTCTTCCTGGTCCACTACACCGGTGTGGAGGAGTTTCAGACACCCAACTCCACCCAGTGGGTCATGATTTCGGTCAACGGCCTGGTTGGTACCGTTGCTGCTGAGATCCTCTGGCTATGGTGAGTCCCAAGTCTCACTTCCCTCTCCCTTTGTCCACTGACCTTAAAGTCGTATTTCCTTGTTCCTCAGGGGCTGCTTTCTCACCTCGTCGCTTTTGGCAACTCTGAGTCTGAGCATCAATATTCCTCTGACTATGTTAGCTGACTATATCATTCGAGGAGTGAGTTATATTTGCTTAATAATCTGATTTGCTTTAGGGGGGCAGGTGGCCCAGATGGTAGTGTGACGAACTCCCGAGCAGAGGGTAGCGGGTTCGAGCCAGGCCAGGGACCGAAATATTTAACTCTTTCCTGGCTGGCAGCTGTGCCAGTTGATTGTTTAGCTTCCCGAAAGGGTTCGTTTGATTGTATGCCTTAATGTCATACATAAATATTCTATGAAAAACACTTTCTAAAAGTGTTGGTTTGTAATGAGTGGCATTACTTCCTCTCCTTCCAGTCTAAGTATGATTGGATGTTCTACTTGGGCAGCATACCAGTATTTCTCGGCTTCGTTCTCGTGGCTCTCATCTCACACTGGGACCACGTGGACCCGATTGGTCGTCTCCTTGGTCGCATCTTTCCCTTCCAGGCTCTCCTCCAGTCCTCTACAACCCCTGGAACCATTGATGGGGTTCGTAGAGCCGTGGCTAGAGCTGGTAAAGTGGATGTTGAGCCCGCGCCCTACAAGGGCCGGTGTGGTGCCACTGACAGACTAGATAGGTATGCTATTTGCTGGCTCTTGGTTCCATGTGCCTTTTGTCGGCTGCTTGGCCGAGAGGGAAATATTTTTATAACAATAACATTTAAATGATTAAGTCAATTTTACTTAACCAATAGAATATATTATAACAGCAATTCCATCGACAGGAAACGAGTTAGTCTCTGTAACTCGATTCTAATTCTGTATCTCAAACCAACCTTAAAGTTACGGGGTCCAAAACTTTTTTGACTTTATTTCAACTTAAAAAAAATAATATTTTCCAATCGCGAAATATTTATATTAAACCTTAACAAAATCTACTACAGTAATCCATGGATATTATTGGATAATTCTCCCCCAAAACTTATCGATACTCAACTATACAAATCCGTAGATATCATAACAATCTAATCCCACACTATTTGTACCACTAGATAGTCACAAAATGTTATAACATTTGAATATTTGTGCTCGGGTATACTGATTTAAAAGTTGTCGTCTAGAATTGGCTATGTAAAATCTCAGCCATAAGTAAATATAACACTATAACAAAATAGTCAATAATTCTTTATATTTGAATTAATGCGAGATGTGTTATATAGATATTTAAGCTATAGATAGTCACAACAGTTCTTTTATTTGTATTAACAGGATAAGGTCCTACATAGATATTTGTGGTATAGACAGACATGTCAGTTTGCTTGAATAAAGTTTCACTGTAAGTCGCACATGACTATATAACTGGAAATTTGACATGATTTATAAATAAGAGGAAATCTTTTTTCTATTTTTAGCAAATTTATATATTGCAATCATTCTCTCTTTTCAGATATGGAGAACAATCAGACCTTACTGTCGGCCTATTAGAAAACGATTAATCAGACCCAAACTGGCCCCCTCTTTCATTGTACATAATAGTTGCCTACTACAGTATTGACTATTTCCTATACATAATAATAATTATTTATTGTTCAATGGTTCCCGGACAAAGACATCAATTTTGAGCATTTACAATATAGAATCACTATCGATTCCCTTAGTCAAGTCCCGAACACTTTTATTTAATGACTTTTGCTTCTCTTGACATTTTCGAAGTGCCATCATGAATTTATTATTTGATACAATTTTATTTATAGTACGTGGCATTTAAATATTGACCTAGATTGGTGTACTTTTTTCAATCACTTAAAAACATAAAATATTGTTTAAAACTTAAAAACTGTTGCAATCCTTTGTCTTATCCGTTTTTAAATAACGTGCTCATAATATACTGATTATTTAGGGCAAAACCTAAATCTCCACAGACATAGATATTTTAGTAAGCTGACTACACTTGCTGAAGCATATTTTGTGTAATTGATTTGTGACCCTATCGAATTAAAACAGTTCAAATAGTCAAAATAGTCTGTTGGAAATATTTATTATTGCTGTAGTATTTGTAATTATCTCTTCCAAAATGGAATAGAACATATCTGTATTTCATTTCAACATTCTATTCACCTTTCAGTAATTCATGTTTGAAATCCGCAATAGTTTTATTACTTACTGTAACGCCGTTATTTTCGTTGGAAATGTAGAACTACTAGATAAGAACAATCAATTTGTTATTGATTATTTTACTGATATCAATCACACTTTTTAAATGGATATTTCGACATTTTCGAGTACGGATTACTTTTGAGTTTATTATTTTTTAATATCTACTGATTCTGTAAAATTCAGATTTTAGTATTTCAATATACTGTCTCTTGTTTGTAATGATTGAAGACTTTTTCTCCGCTGTTAATGTGAATTATCTAATCTTCCTCAAATCCTACGAACATACACTATCGCGAGTGATTTTGCTTTGAATTTGTTTAAGTTATTTTAATTTGTGTTATGTAAATATTATTTATCAATAAATTCATTATCTTTCCTTTGTTTTAACTGATTTCTTTTCACTGTTGCTATGAGAAAAAGTGTTAAACGCCACCGTTTTGAATTTATTTAAGAAGTTTAATTTATCGCAATGTTTATATTAACTAGTTTTCATTATTCTAATATAACTTCGGATTTCCATAATATGTTTAATTTTGCTATTTAGATTAATAACGCAGGACTATTAACTATGTCTAACTTAGATTTAAAAATTATTGTTTCTTAAATCTAAGATTAACAATGAATGTTTAATGCATTCGCAAGATGATATATTTGGATTTTTCGTATTAATGATTGTAAAGACTATGAGGGTAACTAATTGTAACTAATTCCTTTTATATTGGTAATCAATACTCTCCAATTAATCTCAAAAAGTGTCTTGATCAGTTTTTGTGATTTAATTATATTAGTAATCTCAAGGATTTACACAATATTAAATGATAATTAATACAAATGTGTAAAAACAGTAACATAATGGAGGACATTTCAGACAGCTTCGATTTTCAAAGAGTTGTGTGAAAACTCGTGGAATAAATAATTCCTTATTTAGCATATTATACATTAATATATTCAGCAATAATGAGTAGGTATTTGTTTTACAAAACGTACGTTTCTAAAGCATGATTAACGCAGAAAGGAAAATATATGAGCTGATTTATTGCAGTTAGGTACACTATGTGTTTCTCAAAATATTAAGTATTGTAGGAAAACTAATAAAAATTTGATCCACTTAAATAGTTTTATTGTTTTATAGTTTCAGTTATATCGCAAAAAATTCGGTCTCCATTATGTGAGACAGTTCTTGGTTGATTTCTTCCAATGAATCAATACTCTCATCTGAAGAGTGGTCTCCATTATTCTTGCATCTGTGAAACACATTTCTTGGACACATTTTATGCCGTTTGAGACTTCTATTATTACAGTGTTTAGTACCATTTGAGTAATATTGGTTTGAATAACGGTTATAAGCATAGTTTCTCGACGCATATTTTGTAGTTGAAGAATATTGTTCAAATGTGTTAAGCCGAGGGACGCATTTACGACCCGTCATCTCTGGACTGTTCAATCCTTTCTGACATTCAACATCGATCGATAATGTATTGGACCTTGAATCATTTGTCGAATATTGGTTAAGGCGTGATGCCGGCATTAAAACTGTGGTTGCATCAGAAAATACAACAGATCTTCTGTTGGCGGGATACTTGTGAAGGACCCTAGGGTAGACAAGATGAGATAACTGCCATTTAGACTGGTTCCAATGTTTTTTTTCTCTTTCACGAATTTTAAACGGAATTTTAAGAGGAGCTGGTTTGTCATGATGGGAAAACTTTATTGATGGCTTACATATACTTGAATACTCTGTGTTAAATATTTTATTCATGGGAATGCCGTTTTCCTTTCTGAGTGGTAGAATATTGTCCGCATTTTGAGTGAAAAGCGAAGAGTCCAAAGAATAGCTGGATTGTTGGCAAGTTGAAATGTTTACTTTTTTAGAATTGAATGATACATTTTTCTTTGTGGCGGAAAAATTTACCTTTTTTTGTAATTCAACATTTTTATGACCTTTTCCTTTAATTATTTCACAAGATTTCTCTAAGACATTTTCTTTGAATGTTTTAATTGTGTGATTATTCCTTATAGGCATAACTTTGTCACAACTATCATCATCGCTCAAAACGAGATTTGGCATATTTTTGAAACATTTATCCTTTGTGAATGGTTGATCGATATTATGTATTGTTTTTTCTGGAAATTCGTCCGCTTGTAAATCACTGGGAAATTGATTTTTTCTATCTGGGGCAGTTATTGGATGTCGTTTGATTTCTTGTTGGACTAAAGTTGGAGTTGTATCTATACATGTTTTATCACCACCAATGATCGCATCCTTTGTAGCAGAGATATGCGATTGTTTACCATTAGTTTTAATACTAGGAACCCGTTTTGGATAAATTGTGTTTGTATCATTGTTCTCAATGGTCTCCGACGATTTAGAAGTTTTGCAATGTGATTCAGATGGTCTAGAATCGTCTGAAATTAGATGTTGGGATGTATTCACATTGAGTGAACAGCTGTTTTCTTCTTTTTGTGAAGTGTTGAAATTAATGATATCTTCAAAATTGTTAGAATTTAATGTATTTATTGCTTCCAATACATTCGCAGGAACAGTAGGACACATATCACAAAGATTAATCCACCTTTGTATATAATTAGCATCAGTGTTGTTGCAATAATTTAATATTTTCTCTACTTTGTCTTGCGATGAAGTCAATAAGTCTTCATTTTTTGGTGCATCTGAATAAAATTCAAAGTCTGAAGTTTGTACTCTTACAGAGCTCTGAAAATTATCTGAATTTTTAATTTCTAATTTTGTTGTATTCTCGATATCTTCATCAACATTTAAGGAAACATTATTTACATTCTTGATATCTTCATCAACATCTAAAGAAACATTAGTTACATTCTCGATATCTTCATCAACATCTAAAGAAACATTAGTTACATTCTCGATATCTTCATCAACATCTAAATAAACATTATTTACATTCTTGATATCTTCATCAACATTTAAGGAAACATTATTTACATTCTTGATATCTTCATCAACATCTAAAGAAACACATTTCGATGTTTCCGGAGAAATGAGGTAGTCAAGAAATTGTTTCTCTTTAGATGGTTGGTACTTCAATGACTTGATATTCAACGGATGAAGCGACGACCCAGTTTTAAAAGAATATGAACAGTCCGTTTCTCCATCTGAACAAATTGATCTGTCTGTTTCACCGTTTTTTGAAAGTTTGTTTTTGTCGTCTGATTTGGCTGATTTGGGAGATTTAATATTTAGAACTGATTTTTCTCCTCCAAAATTTGAATAATTGGATTTATAATTGAGCGAGTTTTTTAGTTTCAAAAGACTTTTATTGATATCTATAATTTTCACTTTATCATCTCTTTCTATTGACAATTGTTTGTCAACTTTATTTGATTTCATTAAAATCTTCGGAATGGATTTACACGTTCCTATTTTGTTGCTCATGGGAAAAAAATATGAATTTTCTCTTTCTGATTGAATCATATGTTTTCTCGGTTGTTTAAAAGATATCTGAAAGAGATTTAAACACCGATTTTGTCGTTCGTTGAGAACACGTGATGGAAATAGTCAAGTTAGTGGTCATTCCATTTTAAGAGGCCGCATTGACACTTGACAGGACATAACAGTTATCAAAAATGTTCCCCTAATGATAAAATTATTTAAATCAACGATAATATTTTGGATTACACTTGTATTACAAAACTTATACAAACAAAAATCAATAAAATATTGGATTTTTCTACATTGAATAATAAAGTAATCTAAAAAATGTTAAGTTGTTTTGTATAATCTGATTTGTATGAGTAGGTATATAACATTAATAGTAAAGTAAGAGGAGAGCAATGAAGATACCTTTAAATTACTTACATTGTCCTGAGATAAAATTACTATCAATGATATTGTGCGTAATTAGAAAAAGCGGACATTAACGTGTGAAAAAAGAGCGAAACATTTTCCATAATGTCATTAAAATGATAGATATTTAGAATCTATTTTATATTAAATTACTATAGATAAGCTAATAATGTCATATGGATAACAGCAGTAATAATATAATTTTAAAATGTTATTGTCAATTGATGGTATGGATTTTATGTGTCTCAGATATCTAGTCTAAATTCATAGAAATTGATTTTGTTTTAATATTGCCTTTATATGAAGAAAGCGAAATTGTTTTGTTAGTCAATTTCTATGACGAAATTGTACTAGAAATTAAATATTGTTTTTTTAATTGCGAATGAATCAGGCTTTTCTATAGTTATTTTCCTGAAATTGGAAAAGAAATACTTTTCAATACGAGGATATTTATTGTTTCGAGAGAGCGTAGCGATCGAGGATGAATAAAAATACAAGTATTGAAATGTGCTTTTCCAACAAAGGAATGCTATTTTTAACTATAGGAAATTGATTTTTTCATATGGTATAGAAATTGATTTAAAGTTTAATTTTTTACTTCAATTTTCGATTCATTTTAAATAGTTTTTAAATTCATTTAATTTAAAATTGATTTAAATTTTTAAGAATTTATATAGAAGTTTGTTGTCTATTCATTATTAATTTATTGAGTAGTAGGAAAGGAGTATCCCCCAACTACTATTCCCTTGCTACCCCCCCTCCCCCACCCCATTTTTTTATCCAATAAGAATCGAGTATCATTTTATATTAGATGGTTTGCGTGGATTAACTCATCTCATTCCCGTTTCTTACGAGCTAGCTGACGGTTGTCTTTTGGTCAGTCTACTCTTCACTCTCATCAGGGCTTCTACATCAGATTATATTATTGAGGCGACATTAATGCCTATTATCCCGCACATCAAGGTGGGTCCTCATCGATGTGTCCAGTCTAAGGAGAAATCTCTCCATTTTATTGACATTACCTCCACTAATCCTCGAGGTCCTGTCAACGATAAAGTACTGGGCTATACTGAGACTCTGAAAACGGTTTCTGACGAATCGCGGGACCATCTTGCCTCTAACATTCAATGGGTGGAGACACATGCGCTAATGAAACTCTTTACATTCCTCTCCAATTCGATGGAAGCTCCGGGGCTTCCAAAACCATTTAGGGGTATTTTTCTGACCAGCCCTAGATTGCGACCAACTTTTTGAAAGAATGCAAAAATATATTGGGCAAAGCTGGGACGCAATGCTACAGGATTCAATTGGTTGGCAATTCCATGCAGATCAAGGATATGAGTGCGGGGAAGTATCAGTTTTTACTACGACTCAATGGGATCTACATGGAATAGCACGGAAATACTGGTGAAGTTGCCAGTCTAAATTTTTGGATAGTTCAAGTCCGTCATCAGGCAATGGAGTGTAGGAAAATCTACTTCACCTTTCTACTGGTCGAAAACAAAGAGTTGGAAAATAATTCACAACCTTGGTAAGATGTCAGCATGTCGTCGGAGGACGTTGCAAGCTTGTCGGGTCTACTCCCTACGCCTTCATCTCTCATAACCCCTCGAAAGACGTCGCAAGCTTCTCCACCTCCGGCGGCTCCCCACCAGTCAAAGAAACAGAAGTAGAAAGTTCCCAAACTGATAATTTCCGTACCCATATCCCTCGATGACGATTCATTTCAACAGTTTTTACAATGATGGCAAGTAGTGAAACTTATATTTAGAAATAGACCCAATAAATACCTACAACCTATACCAATTCTGACTAATTATTGTATCAGCTTATAATTAATGTATATATATTTGCTTTTTGTATAAAAAGGGAAGTTTTCTGACACGTTTAAGATTTTTTATTTTTTATTCATAACCCACCGTTGAATCCTTTTACTTGCTATCATTATCTTCATTGCTCAGCATATCTTTGCTCTCTTCTTCTTTTTCTTCTTCTTCCTCTTCTTCCGATTCTTTCCGATTCAAATGGTTTTTTTGCTGCTTGAATGGATATTATTATAAAAATGTATATATTATTATACAAAATCGTAATCATTTGTGTTTATAAACATAACTAATGAATATTGTTTTCCAAACAAAATATCTAGAGACAATATGGATATGCGATTAAAGCATAGTGCCAGCATCATAGTTGCTGAACCGAAAATGTTAGGGAAAACAACCTTTGTAGCAAAATATATTAAAACATTGTAAGAAAATGTTTAATAAGGAATTAGGAAAAGTACACTGGTTCACCGGGACAATGTACAAGCCTCCAAAAGAACTTG
>JAUZNC010047369.1:2916-16086 GCA_034780395.1 Vannuccia rotundouncinata | reverse complement strand
AATTTTTGTTGGTTGGTTGGTATACCAAGTTAAACTCAAATTTTGAAAATTAGTATTGAAAGTGAACTTAAATAAGATTAATATAATTTTTTTATTTTAAAGAAATACTTAATTATAATCAAATGATTTCTACATATTGTAATGATTAAAAATGACTATTCTTATATAACTATAAATTTATTTAACGAATTACAATTTATTTTATATTTACTAATTAAATTGAAATTACCGTACTAATTAAAGGGACGATTTTCTTTTTTGATTATTTTTTTCTTAAGTTTTTAACCTGGGAATCCTTCAAGTGTAATTAATTTCGTACAATTGTAATATTCTGTTAGACAATTTTAACTTTCAATCAATTGAAAACATCTTGATAAGAAGGAATCAAATCCAAATTTGGAAAAACGCATTGGAAAACGCACCTGATGATGCATGAAAAAACACACCAAAAAACCCTTGAAAAGACGCATGAAACTCCAGTTTCACGAAAAAAAACCCTGTAAAAACGCACAGTGTTGACACTAAAAATCGCGTGAAACTGCGGTTTCACGAAAAAACGCACGGAAAAAGTCACAGTGTGGACGCGGCCTTAGTTGTTCCTTTTTTGCAGGTATTAATGTAACTTTCTTCTTCGATAGTCTACGTTATGAGATTTATATTGTCTATAGTTGGTGCATATATCTCGGATTTTCTTCCGGGCCACCGTCGACCGTAATAATGAAAATGGGGTTTACTTGTTCTTCTTTGGTGTACAGAAATTTTCTGAATTCTTGTAATTCGTGTAACGCTCATCTAGTCACCATAATGTTCTTTTGCAGAAGAATAATTTTGCTTTGCACTTCATATAATTGCCACATATGTTGGTCCAGAGTTTAAGTCACGGCTTAATTGATTCTCAATGAAATTTGGTTTGATTTCCATTGCACCTAGCTATGACTGATGGAACCAATTTGTGTGCTGGATATAGCAAAGTCATATGATCGGCCAGACGAACGCTGAAACATATAGGAAGCAATTAAAGTAAATATAAAAATTCAAGTCACATATATTTGGAGTATAAAATTTGACCGCATAGGGTTTAGAGAAAGATCATTTCACTTTTTATATTTACTATTGTAACTGTAATCGTTCCAAAGAGTTAGAGCTGCTTCTAAAAATTCAGTGTATATCGTTCAGAAACATCAGTCTGGTACTTTTCATTGAAATAAAAAATATGCGAAATTTTTTCGTAATGACCCAATAGTTCATGTTATACTTCTTATTGTGACCTAGTTCCCGTTCATAGATCGAGCCTACATCTTATTGACATTGTGATTTAGACTTGTCAGGGTTTATAAGCCTTCTCATATGCATTTACACACTGGCGAAACAACTTATATTTTTTAGATGCATAATCGTGGAAGTTGGGCAAACATTTAAAATTAAGTAACGGATATTCTTTGACTAAATGAAACATTCAAACAAATTAGGGCTGTAAAATTATACAAAAATCTAACGAACATTTTAAATTAAATAACGGAGATTCTTAAAGACTATTAAATGAAACATATAAACAAATTACGCCTGTATAATTATACAAAAATCTAACGAAAATGTGACGTCCCATTTTCATCAACCCTCCCTCGTCACAAAAGTCCCATTTTAAGAATTAACCCTCCCTTCCTCCCTCCCTTAAGCGTGACGAAATTTTAGAACAGTCCAGCTATACCAAATTATCCTTATATATATAGTGAATGATATATCTTTATAGTGAACACATGCAATATATATATATAAGCTGACAAAGTGAACGCTATATTATTTATGTTTATTAACTCTTATTAAAAGCTGCTAATTAACATTCAAACTTTAATATACTTATTCCATACTTATGACTATTATAAGATCTACCAGCTTTTTATATGTTCTGCTTTGAAATGACAAACGTGACGTGGGAGGGGAGAAAGGTATAAAAGAAAATCTGATGTTACATTTTTTAAATTTTTGCTTGTTTTAAGTGCAATAAAAGTTAGTAAACTACATATAAAATAATAATTCCCTGAATTCTATTAAATAATAATATATATAGTTTTAAAATTAAAAGAACTTAAAAAATTCAAAGACATTATGAGCGATTTGGTCTTCTTCTTATCTATAGGTATTAGTAAAATTGTGGGCCGAACAAGATTACATCATTTTGTCTTTTTGTCCATTTTTATTTTGGACTTAATTTAATTAAGTTTGACGATCTAGAAAAATTTTATTACGATTAATGAATGAAAATACCTAAATTGTTTGAATAAGTAAAATATTTATATGGTAAATTGGGGGTAAATTAAAATATTTTTTAGGAACCTAAAAAAATTAATTAATTCTAACTTTAGTTAAAATTTAATAATTGGATTTAAGTTTTGGTAATATTCGTTATTTTTTTTTTATTATATTCTTCATTATTTTAATCTCTCTTTTTTAACTCAAGGCAACACAGTTCCATTTAGAAAAATTTTGTAAATTATAAAATAATGAGCTTACATTGAGATGGATGATAGGAGGCTCTTTTATTATGTATATTTTGTTTTTTTAGTGGAAAAAAGAATTCAAAAAATAAAAAATATAAGGAATGAAATTTTATTAGATGTAGGGAGCCTTGTTTATGCAATGACAGGTGCTCTAGGAATTATTAAAAGCAAATAACGGGTGTGATTCTTCCAATTTTAATTGGATTTCCGATTTTTTGTTTCCCCTCTATTGTTAAGTACATTCAATTATATATATTGCACCTGCCTCCATAAAAAATATTTTAAAAATATAATATTGCACCCTTGGTATACATTTTTCTGATTTTTTTAATCATTTATCAATCACACTCATGAAATAATTCCTTTATTTTGGCAGTTGGTGGGATTATGACTTTTATAAATAAAGTTTTTTATTTAATGTACTACAGATAGAATAATTTATTTAGCTTTAATTTGTAAATTAATAAATTATTCCCTGGAGATCTTTTTATTCTTACTATTCCAATATTTGTACAGAAAATGTGCATTAATATTATAATATATAAATTTTGGGCACATTTTTCTAATTTACACTTATTACTAATATATGATTTGCAAGTTACTAATTTACATATTATTTTTGTGAATTTGACTGCATTACATTGAATTAAAAATAATGATTCTATTATAAATAATAACTAAAATATATATTTGTATTGCTTCATTTTATTAAAATTGTTTTATTAAATAATTTATATATAACTGTTGTAAATTTGACTGCTTTATATTTAATTTAAAAATAATAATTTTATTCAAATAAAAATTTTTATTGATTTAGTATTAAATATTTTATTATATTAAAGTGCTTGTATATAATTTAGATTTTTATATAAATTTGTTTTAAAATTATTCAATTAATTTTTTTAAATCAATTGGTAAGATATGCCTAACATGTATGTATCAAAATATATGAAATATGTATCTGAATAACCTTATGCTACTTACTTTTATTCTTTACATGTCAATAAACAACTGTATGAAATTTAGATGTGTTATGTCATATAATATATAATTTAATCCATTTTAAAATTTCAGAAACACTACTAATAGCAGTAAATGGAGAAATATTAATGTAAATATTCAAAAGTCATGGTGCTTTACGAATTCCTCATAGGTCATTACATTACATGTTAGTCATCATTAGGCATGGCTTAATTAATGTCTTAGATATCAAAATTTCCTTAAAATATATTATAGTTGGTTGGTCAGCTAATGAGCACTTGAGGCCTGTATGCTTGAGCACTGGGTAACTGAAATATAAGTTTAAAAAAATAATTAAAAATTAATTCTTACTCTAACAATGATATTTTATATAATATGTAACATACATTGTATAATCGTATAAGGGTCAGTTTAAGTAATACCTGATATAGTTTTTAGAGTTTTTAGAAATATTAATGTATAAAAAATTCAATTATTTTTTATACAAAATGTATTTTTTAAGCAATGTAATCATGTAAATCATATCACCTATAATTAAGAATAAAAAATATGAAAAATGCAGAAATAAACTATTTCATTAGGTACATATAAATTACTTTAAGAAAAACATTTCATGTTATGAAAAAATTTAGTCTTTCTATATGATTCTAACCATGTATACATTTTCATTGATTGACCCTTCAACTTTATAACTGATAGAGATTCCATCTACAATGATACTTTTGGTGCCTGCAAAGGAATAGAATATTTTCAGGCATTCATTTGCAATTAATACTATTATGAAAATATTCAAGTGTAATATTCTTTAACATTTTTGGAATGGCTAACTCCCAAGTTAGGCCCTATGATGGCTCCATATGTCCATGCATTGGTTCCATGTTAACATGATATGCATATCATGAGGTACCTAATTTAACAGTCTATACAATAATATTATATTAATTCTATAATACAAACAAATAAATGATTAAAAACAGGCATGGTTTTTTTCCAAATTTTCCATATTTTTTGAAAATTTCAAAAATTTAAAAATCTTTTAAGTATTGAACTTATCATCATTTTTACTTATTATCAATATATATTTCTAATAATATTTGTTGTTCAGTATCTTTAAACAAACACATGTTGTATAGTGATTTATATTTGTTGTTCACTAACTTGTTTATATAGGCATTATTGGTTTGCTAAAATATGGTTGTTGTCACCTGCAATAAATTCACAAGATCGTACATATTTCAATATTTTCTCATTGATATTGAAAAAAAAATTGGGGGGCTTCGCCCCCCTAACCCCCACTAAAATAATTTCTGTATTTTTTAAATACCTCCAAAATTATGCCTGTAAAAATGAAGGCTGCAATTTTTAAATTGAGAAAGACATATAATTAAAGGACTTATTATAATGTAATCATGTAAATTATATTTAAATAACCACCTATAATTTAGAATAAAAAATATGAAAAATGTATAATTAAACTATGTCATTAGATATATTTAAAATTCAATTTATAATTTGAATTACTTTAAGAATAACATAAAATGTTATGAAAATGATTTACTCTTTCAATATGATTCTAACCATGTATACATTTTCATTATATGATAATAATATATACAATATATTTTCATTTACTATAATAATATAATACAAAAGAATGAATAAAAATAAAGGCTTCAAGTTTTAAATGGAAAAAGACATATAGTTTAAGAGGACTTATTATAATGAGTAAAGGGGAACACATGTCATGTATAGACAACTTAAATTTAGAAAATGTCTCATCAGCTATGGGGTGACACAACTAGTGTTTGGTTATGCTGATATCTAATGCACTTTCATATCTTCTTTAAGATAAATTGCAATTTTAGTATTGACAGAGTTTTGTAAAGAACATTCGCATTTCAAATTTCTTTTTCTCTTATTCTAGAACATTATAATGTTTGGCTTCTGTTTCTTGGTAAAAAAAAATAGTTGGAAGTGCAGTGGTGGTACACCCAGCATTATATAACACTGAGCATTATTTCCCAGATTTTGAGCATTATGCATTATTGTTCACATCTCAGCATTATTTAATTTCTGTAGGTTTGACAATTTTATATAAGTATATATTCCTGTTCAGTCAGTGGGTATGTGTGAAATTTGACAATAATAGAATCTCTGTACTGAATCTCCAAGGCTTCTATTAAAAACTAGCTACAAATTTGCCATTTAAAAACAAGATTTAGACATGGCTTTGGCATGTATTTTAACGAATTCTAGAAAATTCTTCAAAATTCATTTAGAATGTTTGCTGGAGTTTGGGATTTCTGAAGTTTGTTGGAGTTTTAGAGTTTTATTAATTTCATAATAGGTCTAAAGCTAAAGTAATAGTAATACAAAGTAAATAACACCTTGTTACTATTATCAGCTACACACAGTTTTGATGCTCCTTAATATAATTTAAATATATTTCACTTTTTTATTTATACATTCCTTTTATGGATGTTTTCTCATTTTTACCAATTTCTATTTGATTGTATACTATCTGTTGACTTATGACCAATGAACAACCACATTTAAAATAATGTAGATTGTTGTATATACATACATACAGGATATTGCAAAAGAAATGCAAAATTATTTCATACACATATAATATGATCATATACAATCAGAGTATGTAATAACAAATAAACTGTTAGTTAGTAAAGAAATTTTGATGTGTCCTTCATCCTTCTCAAGACACAAAATTACATATTGTCTAACTCAACAACATACTTTTTGACACAAGTCCACATTAATTTATCTGATGGCACCAGTAATCAAATCCTTATAGCAAAACTATAAATGGTGGATGAGAATGTCAGGTCTGTGATTGATTCTCAAATTCCTCAATTTTCTGAGGTCTCCTCAAATTCCTCAAAAACTCCTCAAATTGAGCTCAAAAGCTTAAATTCCTCAAATTTCATCATAATCATGATGGTGCATCTATATGTAATGATGCTTCAAATTTTTTCACACTTCACGCAGATCTATAGGCTATGCTAACTGTGTAGCCATGACACCCTTACTGACTTCTTGTTACAAAATATGTATCAGGCTTTTTCTGGAAGTTCAATCCCATGCCTGTGTCTGCATATCTTCATTTTACAGTATTATCTACTATTGCTGAATTAGAAGTGTTGTTAGTAGGAGATATGTTGTCTTGTTTTAACCAAGAATTCCTACCTCTATCAGATCTTCTACTGACAATCCATTGCATCACACATTTTTCTTTACTATTTTTTAAAAAATTTACACCACAATTATACTGTATTTAATTATAAAATTTATCATGTAACTAAATTCTTTTATTTTTTTTATTAATGATTTTTTTTACTTTTTCTTCAATTTTTACTATTCATCAAATTTTTCAAAATATCAAAATATTCCTCAAATTTTTTAAGGGTCAATCACAGGCCTGGAATGCACACCAGCTAATCTGTCAGCTTCAGAAGCATTATCTGCCTACTGCACGAAATGATTTTGCTTTTCTTTTGCAACTCTCACTATGTGTATGTAATGATAGTTTATGGATTAAAGTTATTTGGTTTTTTGATTTCGAATAATTATAGTGGTTCTGGTATTTTTATAGAGAGCTTATGGTTTTGGAATTTCGTTCATGATCTTGAATGTTTCCTTTTGGATGCTGCAATCCTTGAAATCTTCAATCTTATTTGTTTGCACTGATATCGATGGCATACCAGCTACATTTGGAATTCTAAAAGTAATATTTTATCAAAGATTTCTTATCACTTTAATCTTTTCACAATGGGTGTCACATCATTTGTGACAATAAAAAAAATCACACACCCAGGCGGTGATTCTATTTTTAGTATTGGTAGACTGATTGGCGGATATTTTATTCAACTTTCCAATACAAGAATATGTTTTGTTTTTCACCTTCATAATATTGTCATACATTTAATCTGTACAACATAGATAAAACGTAAACATTGAATAAGTAGTAGCATATTAGTATAATATGGACTATAAAGACATTGCATAATACTGTTGGTTGTGGAATAATTCTCAATCAACATAATCAACATTTAATCTGTACAACATAGATAAAACGTAAACATTGAATAAGTAGTAGCATATTAGTATAATATGGACTATAAAGACATTGCATAATACTGTTGGTTGTGGAATAATTCTCAATCAAC
Organism: Vannuccia rotundouncinata; assembly: GCA_034780395.1. Classification (NCBI taxonomy): domain Eukaryota; kingdom Metazoa; phylum Platyhelminthes; order Proseriata; family Coelogynoporidae; genus Vannuccia; species Vannuccia rotundouncinata. The sequence continues at coordinate 8,423 of JAUZNC010047369.1, read as the reverse complement.
ATAATGTGTTTAGGTTAATGTGTATACAGTTATGTGGATATGTCATAGTGTTTTTTAAAATTGTATTGTAGGCAGTCAAAATGACAAGATTCGTTTTTTATTAAACTATTATTTGTGAGTATTTTTTATGTTTCTTATTACAAATAATATAATGGATCCTTATAAAAATATTTGTATTTTTTCGACTAACACAGTTATTCATTGAAAATCTGAATCTGTGCGTAAAATGTTTTGAAAATTGAAATAAAATGTATTAATGTGTGAATTTCAAATAGTTTTCTTTATCTTAAATAATTTCATGTTTTTGTAGATATAATATATCTTTAAATAGTTATTACACATTTTTATTATTCTTTGTTTTCATTTTTTGTAGCAAAATGTCTAAACTATTTGTTAAAGATGGCACAATTGAACTAACAGTTCTACAACCATTTCGATTAAACGGTAAGTGGTACATGTTTCTCTGTCCAAGAATTCAAGAATATGTTTTGATTTTTAAGTGATTTGTATTAAAATTACTATTTCTATTTTCCATACTAAACATAAGTATTTTGATACATTTATCTTTTTTTAAATATTCTCATTGTATTCAGGAAATTTGTTATATATTTTTTCAGATAATTACTCAGCGAAGTTTGAGGCAAATTCGACTACCGCCACTAAAATACAACCAGTAACTTTGCATGTGGGTAAATGCTTATTATATTTTAATTACACGATTGTATTTTGCTAAATTAGTAAGTGTATAACTTCTGTCACCATTGAAAATTTTGAATTATTTATATAGACATCTTATCGTTTCTTTATTCACTATACATGAATATTTATCAATTTTTTAAAAAATTATAAAAAATTTAAAATCAAATTTTTGGAATTGTACTTTTATTGCAAAGAAATATTTTATTTTAATTTAATTTATGAATTATATTGATCATTAAGTAAGATTGGTTGTTTATATATATTTTGTATATAATATTAATCTTTATTTTAGAACATTCACCTCTGTTTTATTGAGATACCGGCGTTTTTCATGGTTAAGGATAGCTTCAATATTTCTCTGTGGCAAAATGATGTCCTTGTTCTCGGTGAAATTACTGTATATTCTAATCAATTTGCACCACTCGGTATGAACAACCTTTCAATTTCTTCATTTAATGTGCAATATAATACAAATTACTAAATCAAAACTTTGTGTGTTATATTTTTGTTTGAATGTCTGATTATCACAATTTAAATATTATAAAACGTATTTTGTGTTTCATAATGATCTTAAATAATTTGACAGATTTTTCTTTAGATTTTAATGTTCGAAATAATAAAATCTAATAGTATAAATACAACTATTTGAAATTTTCAATTTTATAATCTTTCTTAGATAAATTTTTACTGAAGTTAATAAAAGTATAATCTGTATTTTAAAGTTATATGCAACCTCTTTTTAACTGAATTTCTGAATTTTATGTTAAATATTTATATCCCAATTATATACAAAAGAATCAATATTATAACAAGTCATTCATGCTCAAAGTAGTAAATCAATTGTAATTAGTAAATATATAGTTGTGTACAAAATTCAGTTTGATGTACAAGAAAAAATAATTTTTGAAAAAAAATTCTGTTGTTTCAGATGAATTCATTATAAACTAGTTAGCGACGAATTGCGTTGACCCAACGAATACCGTTCTCGCCGAACTGATTCCGTTCTTCATCAGGAACGCAATTCGTCGGTCTGATTGAGTCATTTCATCGGACGAATTGGATTATTTTTAAAAGAACGCTATCCGTTCGACAAGGACGGTATTCGTCGGCCGACTTTATTCGTCGGCCAAATACTCAATATGAACCTCCCCAACAATTTTAAAATACTATACCTTATGAAGGCAATTTATTTAATACTTAATTAATATTATGAATGTTTTGAAACAACTATCGATCCTAATGTATCTATCAGTCGTTCTTTATTTTAGGGGCCTTACAAAACGTGAATAGCCTCAATGAAGAAGATATTGGTGAGTAGTCTCCATTTATATTTCTTCAAACTTATTCGTAGACATTTAAACACGATTCTATATTAATCTGCTTTCTCAAAATATTTTTTTGAAGTTAATTTCCGATTGGTATTGGAATCATTTTGAAAATTTTGATTAAGCATTTCAAGATTCAAAATTTTTGACATTTTTCTTAATTTCAATATTATGAAGTCAATAAATGTATTAAGAATTATTATTGTTTAAAAATGTGATATTGTAATTCTGTGAAAATCTTTTCATTCGCAAATTCTTTTTATTCTATTTGTCAGTTCCACATCAAATCGATATTATGGATGAGAAGTTTGACGGTGAGGATTGTATTTTTTATATTTCGGTTGAAAACAAATATTGATTTTTAAATGCCTTTTTAAATTAATTTGTTATTATATAATTAATTATGTACTATTAATTAAATTGTTATTAAATGTATTCAGGATTTCTTACAAGACATAAATATTGAGAATATTGAGAAAATCTATTATTCTGTACATAAGAATATAGTCATTTGTACTTTTAAGCTCAATTGTAAGAAATGTCTACTGGTGTTATATTTACCTATCTGTAATATTATTGTTTTATTATCGTATATTACTTCGTGTACTGACCTATACCTACGAGACATTAATTCTGTTTTCCTGCTGGGTTTATAGTTTGCCTGCACTCAGACATCATACGATGATTGCCAATGACGAATATTTATTTTTAAATTGAACAGCTTACGTTGTCTATGCGATCTTCTATTTTAAGCTTATATTTTATTGTTCTATGTCCTGTTGTCAGCGTCTTATTGGTTCCCTTGATTTTATTTGTGAATGTTTATTATTTCACGGAGGTAATATTCAACCGTCTTGTATTTTTTATAGTGCATAGGTCTATTCGGTTTACTTGATATTTTTACTTGAGTCTATTAATTAAATGTAGACGTAACATTTTATTAGAGATTCATTGACTAAACATTGCTCTATTAATAGATTGTATAAAAGTGAACGAACAGTAAGGCGTTAATAATGTTTGCTATTTTGTTTACCCAATTTATTGAAAAGTATAACTCGACAGTAGCTAATTGGTTAGTATAGTTTTAAGCATTACTGTTTATTTTAATTGTTTTAATTTTGACTTTTTGGTAATTTTTGTAAACACTTTTTTACATTCCAGACTGCCCAGATTTTGGAGGATTCGACCAGATGGCTAGTTGGCCCGTTGAAGGGATGATCGATGAAGAGAGTGCAGGAGAACATGTTGCTAAGCGCACACGTTAAAGACCAAGTACCTCCTATAGGTATAGGTAATTAATTTTCTTAAATGTCTAGCTACAATTTTTAAGATATTGTTCGTTTTCCTTTCAGATTGACTTTATCCGACACTCTAAACATCTTGAATACTATTACTATACTTACGTCTTCATTTATTTAGTAGCGTCATAATTGCATTCAACTTCAACATCCAACCATCTACAAGCAAAATTTGGTTCATAATTAGGGCTGATACATTGTACCTATTCTTTGTTGTCTGTCTGAATTTATTAATTCTAGCCTTTCAGCCTTTAAAATTAAAACTATTCAATAACATTAAAATAATTATATTAATTTTATTACTTATATTATTACATATAGATTTAAGATCTTTATTGAGAAACATACGACCAACAACTCACCTATAACTACGGCTTGTCAAATACATTCTTCCTCATTCATTCATCTTAGATCTTCGAATTTTTGCGACATTGTACTTGCATTTATTCATAGATCTTTGGAATAGGAAAACTTAATATATGACCTGCTTAAAAAAAGAAGTGTTTATAAATTCACTATTTATTTGCACATTACCTGAAAATCTTACTCGATTCTTCAAAGGCCTTGAGAATCTAAGAAAACCTGCTGAAATTCTTAAAAAAATGACAAAACTAACTTTTGATTCACAATAACTGTGTTGCTTCACGACCGTATTTATTCTGGAATGTCCTGGATTTTGTCTGTATAAAACGTTTTTTAAAAAATTACAATTTAACTGATGGAGTGGGGTAGTAGTTCTACTTAGTTATGACCGGTCTTTCAATTACACATTACATAATTTCGAACATCCTCTACTGATGAAGATTATCTGAAATTCTATTTTTTTAAATAATACAATCTTTTCTTCAAATATTTAAAGAATTAATGTAATATTTTAGTCCTCTATTTATAGGTAGCGAAATAGTATTTTAAATTTGTAAAAAAAATTCCCCGGCCCGATCGAATCTTAGATTATGGAGAGTTGCAAGACTGCCGTAATCAAAAGCATTTTCAACACATTCTTGTCGAGAGTCGTCAGTGCTTTCGATCAAACGAATTTCGATCAAACTATCTTTCGATTAGCTAATATCAGTTTATTGTGATTAAAACTTTAGGAATACAGCAGGTATTTCTTCAGAAACTCTGATTTTGCGTGTTAATTAAATATTTACCCACACAGTGATATTTACTGAAATAGTGTTTAAGGAGTGCATTGTTGTCTATATTGTACATCATCTTTTCCAAAAAATACTCACATTTCAGGGCCGTACCTAGCGGGGGCATTTGCCACCCCCCCCCCCGCTTGATTTTCCCTTTTTGGAGCCCCTTTCTTTTTATGGCGCCCTTATAAATTTACATGTATTATAATTTTCGAAAATAATAATTATTTTTTTTGACGCTTCGTCTTTCTAAGATACCTATATAAAAATTCCAGTCTTCCTAGTGTTAAACTATACAATTTTTGCTATTCTGAAAAACTTTTTTAAATACTCTTCTGAAACAATTTTTACTGTAATTAATATAAATGCAATTTTTTATTTTTTTTAAATCTTTTTGCAATTTTGTCTTTTGTAAAATCTTGCCACCCCTCCCCCCAACGGAAAAAGTCTATGTACGGCCCTGAATTTTGTTACTCTCGACTTTTTTAACATGGATTATAGAATATAATTCATAACACAAATAAAAATTAATACAAATTAAAATTAATACAGATAAAAATTAATACAGATAAATATTAATACAAAAAAAAATAAAAATACTAAAACAAAATAAAAAATTTCAAAATAAGAAGAATAAAATAATCAAAAAAATAATAGAACAAACCTTTTAGCCCAATTAAAGTATAATAATAATACTTTATTAGCTTGTATCTCCCTAATTATGAATCATCATTTACTATCATCAAATAATTACATCATTCTCACTTGTTATCTTATCAATTATTTGATTGTGTTAATCAAAATATTTTTATATCATAATCATATATTATCATTATGTATTTTCTTTCATAAAATAACTACTATATATCATCAAATAATTACATAATTCTCACTTGTTATCTTATCAATTATTTGATTGTGTTTATCAAAATATTTTTATATCATAATCATATATTATCATTATGTATCTTCTTTCATAAAATAACTACTATATATCATCAAATAATTACATAATTCTCACTTGTTATCTTATCAATTATTTGATT